>JAPFFP010000098.1:3982732-3996794 GCA_026153255.1 Solanum medicagineum
GACCACTATGATGGAGGGTGTGATGACCATCAACCAGTTAAGGGGTTAATACCTTGACCACGATTTGTAAGAATAAATAATTAAAATTTGCAAAGAAATTATAAAAAATAAATAAAATGAAGGGTATTTTTGTAAAAAAGCAACTGGTTCTTAAAATTTATGACATGTATATTATTTTGAATACAACAAACCAAATAATCAATAGATACAATCCCAACATAACCAATCTCAGCATAACTTATCCCACCAAAACTAATCTCAACATAACTTATCTCAACGTAGCATATCTTGTATTCAAATCAACCGACCCTTAAGAGGTTAAGTAGTAACAGTTTCAAAATTGCTTTGTAGAAAATTGTTAACCGATGACTAATCAATTTATCTTTTTTTATTTTTCACCTGATATTTAATATTTAATTTAACCTTAGTACTCAATTGATTTGAATTCACAAACTCAAATGACTTTTGGTCAAGAATGATGGTGGCTACTTTTCAAAGAAATTCATTCTTCACAATAAATTACATGTTCCTACTCTTTTGGGTAATGAAATTATCCAGATAAAAAGGAAGTTAAGTGTACACTTCATCTATTATAAAGTTATTATATTCATCTTTTTGAATGTATTATAATTTATAATCAATGTATATTTATGCATGTGCAAATAAATATTGTATAGTCAATGTATACTTTGTATCACTTTTAACTATTTTTTTTATGTAAATAGAAAAATGGCTATATTCGTTATAAACGTATTACTTTATTGTATACTAGTGACAAAAGATCATGCTTTATATGGATCTAATATTTATTCACTAAATTATTCTTTTAAGCAATTTTGATCGAATAATTTTAAAAAGTTTTAAATTTGAAATAAGTGATGTATATGCATTCATATGATAGTAAAATCTCATTAAGTGTAAAATAAATATCGAAAAATTATTAATCTAAAATAAGTTATATTATTTGTGTGCCAGGAAATCATTTATCTCTCTCTCTTTCTCTCTCTCTCTCTATATATATATATTAGTAAATTATCTCATTAAGTATACAATGATAAAAATATCAACATTGTAAATCTTAAATAATATTAATTACAATAATTATAATATGTTGTATATGTTTGTGTGCTAATAAAGTATATCCGACCTAAAAAGCCTAAAATAGCTCCTAATTTAGTGAGAACTATTAGGAAGTAACTCCTATTGAAATACTTACTTGTCCTTTATTAGTTTGATATAATGATTAAGAAGTAGAAAATGATAAAATAATTTTATCGAATCACCCTTTAAATATAATAAATATAATATTTTGAAAGTATTATAGGAAAATGACTATATTTAATGATATGGGTAAACTAGGGACTAAATGTAAAACTATCTCTTGATTTCATAAACTGGACAAGTATTATTGGATATCCCCAATGATAATAGCAAATAAATAAAAATAGTGTTATTGAATATTCCAAAACAATATAACGGATAAATAAAGATAGATGGAGAAAATATAAACGTTTGCAAAAAATATTAACGTTTTGTTTAATGATCTCTTTGGCCTATATCTTTGGTTTAACACTTCAAGTGACTTAATATAAGGTTACTTAGTATGATTAACCATTTGCAATCATATTCCCCCAATATCATATTGATTCATTGGTGTTTACCAATCATAAATGTATTTTAAGTCATAAGATAGTACAAAAATTTAAAAAAATATTCAATTTCGATAGTTCATATGAGATATTAGTACTATTTAATATTTGATATATTTCATATATCAAACTTATCCACTCTGTAACTTGTTCTTGTTCTTCTCAACTTGATTACTATAGAGTTTTTTGCCTGTTCATATAGATATATAAGTCAAATGATATTCACTGAATATGTTATTGTTGTTGTATAATAAGAAGCAACCTGCTAATTTACTTTTCATTCATGTATATCGTGTATAAATCACATACTAAAGTTTAATTTTAGAAAAACAACTTTGAGGTAGTATCATATTGAATCACTCATGCTTTTCCTTTCTATTGTGAGTTCATTTTTAGAGTTATATTTAATTACAATAAATTTTGAATTATTGTGTTGAAATTTCTTTATTTGTATCTTACTGAAGTTTGAATGATTGATTTTTCTATATTTACTTTTAATTAGTGATTGTTGTTCTTCTTTGTATAGTTCCAAGTTCTAATTAATAATTTTTTTTGTTTATTGAAAAAATAACTCATAGCTAGTGTGTAAGAAATCACAAAAGAAAAATAGTCATTTTTAGCTATTAAAATAAAAAGTGTTTATACTATTGATTTTCTAACATTGTTATTGTATGTCTCACGTTGAACTCCTCATCCCTTCGAAAAAAATAGATTAATCGAATATGGGTCAAATTGTCTTATTTCGAATTGTTCAAGGCAAAATTGATTCGTTCTCCCTTATTTTAGAGTAATTATCAGTAAAAATGCTATTTTTAAGCTATTTGTCTCGTTGAAAGACATTTTTGAGCGACAAAACATAATATCAAAAGATATTTTTGAGCCAAAAATATAATAAATGATAAAATTAACATATATCGAATAATTTGGAGTATATTTAATTCTTTTTCCTAATTAAAATAAATTTTAATTCAAATTAATTTATTAAATTGTATAATTATAAAAGTTGTGTATAAAAACAATATTGATTCAATTCACGTATATCTGTAAAAACAAATTTTAAAAATTAAATCAATTTATCATATTTTTATAATTAAATTCCAATAAAATCGTTAAATTAAAATATCAATTTGCTCTCATCGATTCGATTTTCGATTATAGTAGAGAAAAAAAGAACGAGGGAAATAGTATTACGATGTACTTATCAGCACCCAAGCAAACCTCCTTGTCTTCAATTTTTTTCCCCTCTTACCTGCGGCTAGGGTTTTAGTTCAGTCTTCTCTTCACAAGGTTAGCTTCTCTATGCCTCCCCCACCCCCTCCCTACTCACCCCACCCGACCCCCTAATATCTGTAATGGGTGTATAATTTTATGCTTTTCTTGGTTTTCTTTTAGTTCTTTGTTTGTACATGTCTGTGATGAATTCTGTGTGTTACTGTGTACTTTTTGTTTGGAAATGTTAAGTTTGCGTTTGAATTGGTGATGGGGTTTGCATGAATTGATGGTATTGATTGGATTTGGTTTATGTTTGTTTTTTCTGGATCTTAATCTGTTGAAGAATGAAAAAAGTTGCTAACTTTTGGCTGTGTGTACTCTTCTCTAGTAGAACTGTGTATGTGGTACAATGGGGGTTTCTTTTTCTGTTAGATTTGGATTCTTTTTGAAATATTAAGGTTCTAATTTTAATGTGAATTTGTGATTTTGTGTAAATACCTCTAAATGAAAGTTACATACTTTGGAACTACATAAAAGGGATGAGTAACCAATTTTTAGTGACCCTTTGTTACTTCTTGATTTTGTAAGCTCCTGAAGCAATTAGGTGGTTCTGTGTAGACTTATTTCTTTTGTTACCTATTTAATAGTTTAGAAAACTGGTTTACCCCAAAATATGGACGTGTCGATCTTAGTCCTTTCTTTGTTAAGTTGGTACCTGCTATTAGCTCTAACATCCGTATGTGCTTGTGTGTTAAGCTTCTTATGTAGAGGCATTTACTTTTTTAGCCTGTGAATTTTCTGGATGTGGTTTAGTGTAGTTTATGGTCATGGAGGTTGTGACAGATGTATTACGCCTGTAAAATGGAATGCAATAATTATGGCAGTTTCTTGTTACTTGTTTATTGCGAAATATTGACTCTTGGTGTTTTGTATATGACAGATGAATGTAGAAAAGTTGCAAAAGATGGCAGGTTCGGTTAGAACCGGTGGAAAGGGTACAATGAGAAGGTCTGTTTAGTTCTCTGTAGTTTCTGTGATTGTTCCGAGATGGAAATAGTTTGTGTTAATGTATTGAGAAAAAATGTGTGTGTTTGTTGCTAACTTAAAAAGATTTCAGTTACTTACAAGCCTGTTTGGTCATGAGAAGTCTGCCCTTTTTTCTGGAAGTATGAATTGCTCACTTTATTTCAGAATCAGTGTTTGGCAATAAAATTTCCAATTCCAACTCGTAGTTTGAGTGCTCCATCATCAAATTCCAAATAAAGCGCTTGTTTCTCTCCTTTGCAAAAAGTAAAACCAAACAAAACTTCATTTTCAACTCCGATGTCATAAATTACAATTAAAAGGAAAATTTTTCAGAATCTATAACCAATCGCCTACTTAAGTTTATACTGACTAACAACTGTTTGTCCAAGGGTCAAAACTTGAGTGAGGAATGAAGAGAAAAGGGACAAGAGAAGTGTATTGGTAAGGTATATCTTGTTTTTCTCATTCATGTTTGCTGAACGATTGCTGCTTATGCAGAAAGAAGAAGGCTGTACACAAGACAACTACCACAGATGACAAAAGACTACAGAGCACGTTGAAAAGAATAGGTGTCAATGCCATTCCTGCTATTGAAGAAGTCAATATTTTCAAGGAGGATGTTGTTATCCAATTCAATAACCCCAAAGGTATGAGTATAATATCTATATTTCACATAGTGCAGTCATCTGTCATTTGATGCCATTCTAATAACCTTTTGTTTTTGGATTCTGTTCAGTTCAGGCATCAATTGCTGCAAACACATGGGTTGTTAGTGGTACACCCCAGACAAAGAGTACGTATTCTACTCTTTCCTCGTGACTTGCACCTTTTAAATGCAATCTCAACATAAACTTCATAAGTTATGTAACTATGTCACTAAACAGATTATACTTTTGAGACTAGTATTCTTTCTGTTGGGTCTCCTACACATGGATCTTTGATTGTTATTTGAGCTTCCTGACAGTTTTAACTCCTTTTGATTGAGCACGTGCATGAGAATTTCCAAGCTTAATATTTCTTTCATCTTGCAGAATTGCAGGATATTCTTCCTCAGATTATTCACCAGCTAGGTATATGTCCTTTTTTAGGCCTACACTTTAGTCGTGAGAAAAGCTTGAATAATTAAATATATGTTTTGACTGTTGAAAAATACAACTTTCAGGTCCTGATAATTTGGAGAATTTGAAGAAGTTGGCTGAACAGTTCCAAAAGCAGGCACCTGGTGCTGCAGATGCGGCTGCAGGTGGTGCTGCTGCAGCACAGGAAGATGATGATGAGGTACCAGAACTTGTGGCTGGTGAAACTTTTGAAGCTGCTGCTGAGGAAGGACACACTTCCTGAAGTTTTTGTTGAATTCCCTTACTTTCCAATGTTCTGATATCAGATTTTACCTTAGCTTTTGAGTGTTCGATTTCATGTGTATTGTGACACATCTCAAAAGAATCCTTAAATGCTTTTAATAGTAAGCTACTTTGCCCTTCAAAGCCTGATCTTCTATTTTAGCATGCCTATTCTACAACGTCATTGTATTTGTTATTCTACACAAGCTAGTCTTTATAGCAAGAATATGTGATTACATGCTTTTTGCTCATGTGCTTGCCTCTTTTATATGGAGGCTTTTCAGGTTGTGTAATTGAGGTTGCGCAGTCAATGTGGTTGTCCTTTTGTTTTCAATGCGGTGTTTGGTATTTGCTTTGGCCTTTGGGCTCGACAGATTTCTATTCACGCTGGGAAACTCAAAAAGACTGTTGGTTAAGAATGTTAAGTTGAAGAGTAGGCATGCTACGGTTCTTACATATAATTGACGTTCCACATAGTTCGCGAAATGCTATGCTTCTTACAGATATTGACGATCATTTAACAGATGACAAGGATTTGTAATAGTAACAACTCCACAGTAGAAAGACAAGTTATGTTGCAATAACCTACTTGCATTCAACAGGCTCATGAGGAGTGCACATCACATTCAAAATTTTGAATACTGCAAGATACTCATGTAGCCACATTTTGAGTTTGTGCCTTAATGAAACTGATCTATTATATAAGATTACAATCTTGTACATTCTATTCCATTGAATGTCTAAAAAAAGACTGTAAAACTATACATGTATATTGCAACAAGAAGAATTATGCTTCTATGTTTGCCTCATTCAACCTCCTTGTTAAAATGGAGGAACACAATTTTTGGAAGAAAAAAAAATGGGAGATGTGATTAGTCACCTCTTCTCCTGTAACTCTGCGACAGGTATATAGACAACCAATAATTCGTCTAAACTAGAAGTGTTTGATCTTCTACATCCGCGTTTTTGAAACCTTTGTAAAACGTCCTGGAGTCTCGCTATTTTGTCCTTGATTCTACAAAGCTTCTGCATCTCAGCTTCAGCTTCAGCTTCTTGTATCTTTTCCCTTTCCTTGGAATTGAGTTTTCTCCTTTGTTTTTTTGCTCTCTCTCGCAGTAGTTTCAGGCTCACGTCATCGCCAGATTCTATGAGTGTCTGCTTGTGTAAACAGAATAATTTAGAACACAAATATAACGTATATCCGTCTTTCAACTAGAATTTCAAAGTGAATAATGACTAGACCATAAATGCATCTCTCTTTCAACTAAAATGAGCACTGGAACGGGAGATTCTACCCGTTCAAAGTTTTCTAGCAACACTTGTGAAGTTCAAACTTGAAATTGGAAATTGCAACAAAATTAACCTGGATTCAGCCAGGTTTTAAATACATTGTGTTTGACATGGCATAGGTTGAGATAGAATGGGAGAGCTTCCATGATTTCGTCGATAAATTGGGTGCGGGAGCATAGGCGGGTGCTAATCAAGTGAAAGCTATAGGATAATAGCAAGAATAGCTACATTCCCAATCCCCGCAGCTAATTAAGATAGCATTCTTTATATTTAAAGAACCTACAGTACATATCACTTCAGACTTGGTATGAAATCCTCTCAACGACGGAATATATCTTCTAACCAAGACGATAAGCTATCTTCCCCCCTCTTTTCGTTTTTGTTACTTTCCTTTTTCTTTTTCTGATACTTAAAACCTATAATAAGCATTTTCACTGAGAGAAAGTGACGCTGAGCCAAAAACTAAAGCATGAACACAATATTTTCTTTTTCTACATTAATGTAGACGACCAAATAGAACTGCACATGGATTCTCAGCTAATTCGACGTACCTCTACTTTATCTGCTGACGATTTTACTACTCTTTTGTCATGTTTTTTCTTGGAAGGACGGATCACCAAGTTGGGAGTTTCTTCATTAGTTGCCTGTGCTGCATTTTCTTCTGCATTACTCGATGAAATATGATCTGCTGGCTCACCCTCAACAGTCTCAGGTATACATCCTACCAATGTTGTAGGACTAGTAGCTTGGGCCAGTTTTGTGCTCTCAACCTGTTGATACCCATGAATAAAAGAACTTCAGAATTAAAATATCCAGCTTCAGCCAAATGTTATACAGCCCCTGAAATTCAGGAGTCAATGAAATTGCCACCACATAAAGGAAAAAGAGAAAAGTACAAAAGAACTGACAATATGATGATGCAAGCTAATGTAATCATCACCATAATCATGATAAGAGAAACTTAAACGGTGAAGGACACAAATAATCTTAGCTTAATCCTTACCTTTCTAGCTTTAAGGGCTGTATACCGTGCATTCTTGAACCATTTGTTCACCTAGAAATAGCATGTAAAAGACGAATAAGCAAATGAAATATGAAGTGAACAAATTAACATAGCTTCCAACAACCTACCCCTGCAGGCATCTCAAGAAACTTAGGTATGTACGGTATGAAAGAAAATATTTTCCATGGAAAATAAAAGTGGGTTTCTTACTTATTTGTCGGTGTTTGGTAAGTAAGTAGAAAATATTATCTCAAAGCCTTTGATGTTAATCTAGGCAACCATTATGGGAGTGGGGTGATGATGGGGACGGACACTATGGGTGGGCGGAAGTGGAGTGTGTTGGAGAGAGAAGAGACAATTAATGTAGGATACCACTTATGAAATTTGTTTTTCGTAATTCTATTAGGGAAATCATTTCCTTATCTTTAAGGAACTTGTTTTCCTAGAGAAAATACTTCCCCATTTTTTGACCAACCAAACATGGGAAAAATGCAAAACATTTTCCACCATACCAAGCACACCGTTAAGGTTTAGGCTTTGGAAAATCATTATTTATAACTTCATAACAAAATAAATCATCATGCAGCCACCTCCCAATCCTCTTCCTCCCTTACTTTCCCCTTCTATATGAGCAAAAACATGTAACTATCCTAAGAGCATAAGATTTGTAGCCAAAAGATGTAATAGAGTCAGATGTTGCTGGAGTGATATTTAACACTTTGGGGACTATAGACCAATTAAGTTGCCAATTTCTAACAGAGCTGACTATACATGTTGTTAGCTCAAATAATCACGGAAGCCTGCAGTACTACACAGGATCTTAACTTTCAAGGTGTCTATTGAGATATCACAATTATCATTACCTTCTCAAATTCAAGACCCAGCTGCTTGGAGAGGTTCTCTCGCACTTCTCTAGATGGAAGTTCATTGTCAGCAAATACACGCCGAAGTTCCTGGTAAGGCTCAGAAGTATTGAGCAGTAAGAATACAATTAAAGATGCTTCCTCTTTGATGTAACAATGAATACGGCAAAGAAGCATATTACCTCAACTGCATCAGGAGGAAACCTGAATATTTCTCTCTTGGCTGGTTTACCCAAAGAATCTTTTTCCACATCATTTGCTATTTTTTCTGGACTTCTCTCACTTTCAAAAAGGGTTATAAGGGTGCTTGCAGCATCTGATTCAGGCTCCTTCCGTCTACGCTTTCTTTTACCTGGGCCCCAATCTTCATCTTCACTATTTTGCTCAATCAGAGGTGCATGCTTTCCAAACATTTCCTGTGTCGCATAAGAGCATCATTGATTTCTTTAGCAGACGCGGCAGAAAGTCGAAGATAACTTATGAACACTAACGTACTCACATCATTTAACTTGATATAATCAACAGCTTTTCTCTGTCTGGGACCAGATATAACTTCGAAGTCAGTTGTCTCTTCATAATCTGACCCAATCTGTTTAGACAAATTATCTTTTCCACCGATGCCATCTTCTGTCTTTCCTGTTAAAGCTAACAATTCATCCTCAAGTGATCCAAACATGCTTCCACTGCTTGCTTCACTGGAAGAATCACTCTCAAAGCTATCAGTACTACTGTGACTATTAGCAACTTTTTCGGGATCATAGTCATCATCTTCGGAGTCATCAGATGGCCAGTCTTGTTCGGGCCGTAACAAGGACTCCTCACCTTCGGGCAGAAGAGCCTCTTCCTTGAAGATATTCTGTATTAATCAAATAGATATGTCATCATTAATTACCGATCAATAGATAATTCTTGGAGGGGGTGAAAAAATGATTTTATGGAGAGTAAAACAGTAGATTACTCACCTCCCAGCTACTATCCATAGCAAAGTGGGTGCCGATATGAGCATTTGTTGCTTCTATTATTTCCATCTTACACTTGCAAAATTTGCAAAACCAGCCTTCATCATCAGGTGGTACTGTAAATTATCATTTCTTTTGGAGTAAGTTTTCATAAATAAAATATAATATTCGCCGGCAGCCATTTAGCTAAACAAAAGTTAAAAATTTCAGTTGTAAAGGTCTGCTCTGCATAAGTAGTGGAAGAAAAGGGAGAAATAGAAGCATATCCAAACTAACTTACTATTTTCTGTTGATAGTGGAGGATCAAGACATTTTTGATGGAAGGCGCAGTTGCATGTACCATCACAAAGTATGATATCATTGTCAGGAAAAGCTTCTTGCAATTTGCATTTGGCACAGATAATCTGAAAACAGAACAAGAAACTTTGAACTCTGCATTGAGTTTGATTATTCGCCTATTTATGCAGATTTTTTCCTATTTCAGCTTCGTTGCTGCTATGAGTTTTAAGGGGGTAGGGGAATAAAGTGCAATAAACAGAAAAAGAGAATCAGCCATCATGGTACTGCGTGACATGCAAGTGTTAACAACGTATAAGAGAAAAAACACTTTGTGAAAGGATGCTTACATGTTCATGATGGACAGATCCATCTGGACCAATAGCAGAATCATCAATCTGCCCAGGAGAGCTAAGCAAATCCAGATGGTGAACTATCTCCCTTATTCCAAGCTTGCAGTTTATTATTTGCTTCTTCGCTCTTTGTAGTTCTCTTTCTGGCCTAATTTTTTCTCGACTGGATGAAAATACAGAAGTTGTCACATGAGCTGCTCACTTGAAAGGACAAACTTACACAAGCATTTACATATTGAATTTGTATAAATAGGCCACAGCTTGTAAATGCTCCTTTTGTTTTGTGCCTGATTCTACTATTAAGGGTTTGATTTTAGGGAAGCCACTTGTGTGATCCACAACATTCAGATTGTGGGACAGAAAATGAGGTGAATCAAAATTGTTACCATACTTCTAAACATAAATGCATATCTTGGACAGGAAATAAATTGTATCATGTCTTCTCTTGTCATATACAAAGTCATCGCCAAACTCAGATCCACACTGAAGTAAGAGTGTCTACTCCTCTTCTTTTCATTACTTAAGCAATACATCAAAAAATCCCTTTCTGTCACAATTTTATATTTGATGCACATGGCTCTTATTTCTCAAACAGCGTTGATGAATTAACTCACAAAATTTTACCTTTATCATTTTTGGCTTTGCCGTATTACGAGATTACAAACTTATTGTATTTTCAAGCATCATCCTCATAAATTAAGGATTAAAAAAATTCACTATTAGTAATGTCTTTATTGATTATACAATGTTCAAGACCCACTTGGCCAGAACAACACCATCCCTAGGTGGAAACCCAAATAGAGAGAAGAAATATACGTGGTTCTGGTAAATGACTGAAGCAGTAGAGAAAATTAGCAATAATCTGTGAAGATATGGCTGATATGGCACTTGGGATTGACTCAACCCCAGAATCTAGCTCATGAGGGGCGATGCCAAGTCCATATAAGCAAACCACCACTTCATTACCCAATCAACGTGGGACTCTAACCCACTCTAGCAACCCACTTCACGCCCAGACCCAACTGGAGTGTGGACCGAGAGCCTAATCAGAGACGAATCTGACTTTAATACTATGTATAGCTATGACACCTGCGCCTAACTCAACTCCAAAATCTAGCTCATAAGGCGAGGATTGTCCAAGTCTATGTACGCATATACTAAAAGCAATAGTGATATTTACATCTTACCATTTGACGACCAAACAGTTATGCTACTCAGTATTGAGTCTCCAGGCAAGACAAATACATTCATGTAGATAAGAGGGATAAGGTACACACCTCTGACCTTTCCAGCCCTCTGCAGAATAAGCATCAATAAGGTTCTGCTCTAGCTTCATCTTGATCAGGAGGTATCTCGTCCTCCTCTGTAAACGTGAAACTTCATCTGGATCTGCATTATGTTTTCTTCTCCTCCTTTTTCTCCTTCTCTTTAACTTTTCAGACCCAGTATCCAGGTCTTCATGTTTGTTGTCTTTTGAGTTGCATGCTTGAAGCTTCTCTCCTTGGCAGCTCAATACGGACTGCTTCTTCGATGATTTAGCTTTTTTTTGAATTTCTTTCTTAAGTATGTTTTCCCCAGAACAGTTCTTTCCCTTACCATCATTATGAACTGTTCTCTTTGACGAAGATGCATGACTAGACCTTCCACGAGATTTTGGTTTCAGCTTAGATCTCTTTTTTTCTAATTTTCTCAACACATCTTTTACTTGTGATGAGCTCGGAACTGCTTTATGCATATCTTTATCTGTTTTTCCAGGCATCGTAGATTGTTGTGTGACATTAAAAGTCCTGCAAGGACAAGATGATCAATGATCAAATAACCTCTAAGGCAACACGAAAAGAGTAGATGAGGAGAGGCCCTTTTTTCTTTTTGATAAATGAGAAAAATGTCAAACCTTTTTCAAGCCAAAGATATAAAATTTGCAGTTCTTGCTTCAATGTTTCTCGTAGTTAATACATACCACAAGAGATATTCACTGAAAAGAGGAACAAAAAAAGAGAACAAGAAAAATTGCCGAGTAACTCTTCGTTCACAAGGAAGCACAAGAATAATATATGTGAATCTCTTCTGCTACAGCCAAGAAATTTCAACTATATAAAATTGTTAATTTTCCTCTACCTAAGCAACAGTAATGAAGCAGGACATCAAGGAAACAACAAGAACCCAGAGTTACCTCTACGATCTAAACATTGAGAAGTATGAAGACCTATCTATTGAAGAAAGGAATAATGCTTTACTCAACAACGACGAAAAGAAGTAATCTTTTTGAAAATAAACGATACTTACAACAACATACCCAGTATAACCAACAAAGTGCGGTCTTGACAGGGTAGACCTTACCCTTATACCTTAGAGATAGAAAGGTTGTTTCCGATAGATCCACCCGTCAAGGGATAAAAGATACTTACCATTAAAGCAAATCAGTATAGATTTTGAGATGCCAGAGAACTGTGCTGAAACTTATAAGACAATTTAACTTTGTCACTGGAAAAACACAGTTCCAATTGATATTTGGGGTGAAAAAAGTTGTAATGGGTATTGGCTTTCACCAAATACAATAATCAATCTAATGTAGATACCTCCCAAATCCAATCTTTCAATCAACTCTTCCCCAATTCAAACCCCAATTAGGCACTCTATTCACAATCAGGAAAAAGCTCAATGCATTCAAGAACCAAAAAAACATTCACAGTCCTAATCCATTTATCACTTATTCTGATAACAAAAGATTGAATTTACAAATACCCAGAAAGCATAAAGGACTTAAAACAAACAGAGACATGTATACACATAAACAAAAAACTTCAAATTTCAATTCTTGATCAATCAGTTCATAACCCCAATCAGGCACATTCAAGAAAACACTTACACTACTGATCCAAGTAACATTTTAGTCCAAGATAACAAGATTGAAATTTGACAAACACCCAGAAAAGACTTAACCAAGAATTCTCAGATAAACTTAAACAGACTCAAAATTTAGCATAACTAATCAAATGGGTATTCCTTAAAACAGGGAAAAAGCCAAAAGGGCTAACCTTAAAGTGGAGCAGTAGAAGAAAGATCGCCCAAGTATCTCATTAGTCTTCTTGAATGTAGAATCTCCACCTCCTTGTTCTAGGGAAATTTTATAGATTAAGGAAAGTACTTAATAGTTAAATTCTTATAATTTATTCAATCATAAATGAATCCTGGAAATTAAAGTACTTACTTTATTAATCAAATCTAAGTAATAATTTTCACTAATTAGTATTCCTAACTTTGCTATCTTTTCCTAAAAATTGCTCCTAAATATTGAGTTTCTTCTTTAGTTTTCCTCCCCAACTTTTTTATTTATTTATTTTTTAAAAAGAACATCACTAGGTCTAATTAAATCAAATTCATAGTTAGACCGTTCAAAATCGAACCGATATTGATTACTCGAATAAAAAAAATTATTGATTTATCAATAACGAGTTATTGATTTAGTAGTTTCAATAGCAGTTTAATTTTTTTTTTTGGTTATTGGATTATTGCTTCTTAACGGTTTTAGGTTTATTCTTGACGGATTAATCGATAACCCGATAATAAATTAAATAATTGTATTTGTACTACTTGATATATAAAATCCTTGATAGTTTCATACTTTTATTTTTTTATTGTCTTAAATTTTTAGTTATTCAACAATATAATAGTGTTTAATTTTGAGCAAAATGCAATGTGTCAACTCATGCATATAGTTCATTTGATTTATCATGTTATTTTTAAGTAATTTTCAATAAAAATTTTTTTCGTCAAATCTTAACGGTTAAACCGATAACTATCAATAACCGATAAACCAGTAATTGATAAGCCAATATCTTAATGGTTCTATAATGGTTTAGCAAATCTACGAGCTGATAACTGATAAATCAAACTGATAAACTTCAAAACTAAACTGAACTGATCGATATTGTCACGACTCGAAATTTAGGCGTGATGACACTCGTCTTATCCCACCAAGACAAGTCAGCCTACAACCAAACTATAACATTGAAAATGCAGAATTATAATAAAAATGAAAGTTCAATTACGGATAATAAGTCAACTTAATGAAAATTCCCCCAAAACCT
>JAPFFP010000098.1:3996894-4010970 GCA_026153255.1 Solanum medicagineum
TTCCATAAATTCCTTAGCTAATATAGTTGGAAATCCAATTTGGTGTTGTTTGGGTGCCCAATCGGCACTAATCACGATTCCTGGGTTGGGTCGTGACACCTTGCTGCGCACTGATCCGTCAGTAGTGAGCAAATGTCTAAGGGTCACATCCCGGCCCGAATAGCAAAAGTTAGGTAGAGTTTGTTTCCTAACAAAACTAGTTCCCGACTCATCTATCCATAACTGAGATTGTACAAAAGGAGGGGGAACTACAAAATTTGTTATATTTCCATTCAGCCCGTGCTTGGTTCCTTCCTTAGCCATTGCATCAACGACCTCGTTCTGTTCTCTATACACATGACATAGCTTCCAAGCTACCAGTCTTCTCAACAGAGACCTGTAATCAAAAACCATGTTATCATAAAGAGAGTTACTTGTGTAGATGCATTCCAACGCCTCTATCGAATCCGATTCAATTTGAATTTTTGAAAAGCCATGTTGCAGTGCTAATTATAGTCCAACCCATATGGCTTTCAATTTGGCCTCCAAAACATTTGTGTGGGCAAGGAAGCCATAGGAACCCATCTTCCAATTTCCATTGTGCTCTCTAAAGGTCCCGCCGATACCTCCAGGCCCATTACTATGGGCCGCTGCCCCATCCGTGTTTAATTTGGTCACTCCTTCGGCTAGTTTGTTCCATTTAACATGTGTGAGCCCAACATTTGTCACTTGAATGGCTGAAGTGGTATGCTCGTTAAAGCAGTGAACTCTATTTCTTTGCCAATTAAGTCATCATAGTTGACCTGGTCCATTTTATTACTGAAAACATTAGAGCTCCTAGTGTTCCACAATTGCTAGAGGCAGAAAGGAAAAAAATCTTCCCATTTGAGGTTGGTGTGCACCTTGGCGTTTTTATACTTCTGCCAGTGTATGATTCAATTGCATCCATTGAGGTTATTTGGCAATTCATGATAAGCAAGGTGTTATGTACCTTATACCAAAAGGCTTTAGCAATGCGACATTGGAAAAAGAGGTGATCAATGTCCTCTTTGGGGTGATCACAAATGCTACAAGATGGTGATACAACCATACACATGCTGTTGAGCCGATGATTTGTCTTACTTCTCTCGTGGACCATGATCCAAAGGAAAATTTTGAGTTTGTTTGGAATCTTGGCGACCCAAATGCTCCTAAAATTTCTATCTCTACGCTATGAGAAGAATTATCAGTGTGACTGGGCAAATTTTTCATAATTTGAGAATAAGCTGATGAAGTCGAAAAAAGTCCACTGCTAGTTAAACCCCATACTCTTCTATCCTGGGGGGTGGCACTATCATGGATCAAAGTGTCTTCGATTATGTCCCAAGCCCAAGCCCCTTCCCTTATCATGTTTGCAACAGACAGATTCATTTCCTCTTTTGTCGATGGTGGGTGGAGGTGAGGTATCAACTATCACAAATGAAGTTGACTGCACTTCCATTTTGAACATTCCATCTAGTGGCTTGAGAGATTTCCTTCCAACCATCTTCGATATTTTTCCACGAGACTACTTTTTGAGCGTAGGTCCCTATATTTGCTACGGAGAATAGAGCTCCAAAGGCTATCTGGGGACTTGTGCAGTCTCTAGACAAGGCCACTGATGATAACCTTGTCACTGGGTTTGGTGACTATGTCTCATTTGAGGAGGTGTATTTTCTTTTTTTCCTCAGAAGACCCCTAAAAGAAGTTTCTCGTGATTTTGTCCAAGAATTTTGCAATAATTTGCTATAATGAAATGTTATTAATAAAAAAAAATTATTTCAACTATTTTAATTACTGTACTCAACTTAGACATAATAACTTTATTGACATGGTTAAAATTTTCAAAATACTAACCTAATTAGTCTAAAGAATGATGTAGCCCATGTAAACAAATGAAATTATTTAGATCTTTGTTATCAAAGTGTCTAAACTTAACTATATACTTAAAAATAATATAAGAAGAAAGTATGGGCTAATTTTAATTATTTGGCATGTCCATGAGAGGATGAAAATACTCACCTGAGCATTTAAATTATAAAATTACGAAATGATAGTGTCCAATGATAATCTGAGTGAGATTACTATTTTGTGGAGATAGAATGATTGTTTTCGAATAAGAAAATTCAAGAAATCTAAATAATAATTTATTAAACTACAGATACAATTCAATAAATAAAGACTATCCATATTTAACTAGAATTCGTATTAACTTACTATTTTGGGAGAGAATATTTTTTATCATCAATTTTGACAATCTTTAAAATTACAAAATTATGTCTCCCTAAAACCTTCATTCCGAATTAAGATTGTCATTATATGTTTCCTGCTTAGTTCTAATGACACACATTCAACACAAAACAAAATTCAGGGAAAAAATATTTTGGATTCTCCTTTTAACTGATTAAATCTAGAGTATTAAATAATTATGGTACAAAATTCGTTTTATAGTAATATTGTTACTGTCCAAAAAAACATTACACAGATAATTAAATTCAATATGACAGTAAATTAATTATTAATTTAAAAACCTCAGAATACGTAGGCATTAGTGAACTTAATCGGCCTATCATCATCACAATAGATTTACCAACGGAGCAACCAATGCATTAAATTTAATATTGTACGATTGGCAATATTGTCAAATAGTCCCTTCAATATCTTCATTTGACACTCCGATCAAAAAAGACCCAATGACACTCTTATAGTTTGATTTGTCATTTAAACATATTTTGTTGTTGGTGTTCAAAATTAAAATATTAATTTTCTTTTATAGAAAAGCAAATAAATAAATACATTAGAAGGTGCTTGTTTGTTCTAGTTCATATGCTCTTGTTTGAAAGCAACAAGATTGATTTGCCTTTAAAAAAAAAATACATTATACTATATTATCCTTTAAAAATATAAAATCTTTAACTTTACATATTAATATTGTTACTAGTATTTATGTTAGTTAAGATTAGTTCCAGTATTAGTTATTTGTGTTTAAACTATTCGTTAGATGTTGTTATATACAATTTTGTTTACAAATATGAACATGTAAATAATTTAATTTGAAATTTTAATAATAATTATCTATTATGAAACGTAGACAGTACATAAAAAAGACAATCTTCTTAATATCTAAATTTTTATATTATTTAATAAAAAATAAAACCATAAAGTTCATTATTGCTTAAAACTTTTGTTGCTTCGAAACCTAAAGCACAACTTCATTAGCTTCCCCTTGATCCACCCTAGCCTGATAATTTATTTAATTGAGATGTTTTTAATTGACTAAAACTGTAATAATCCATCCCACTAGTGATATTATCCGCTTTGAATCTAGGTCCGTACGATTTTAAAACGCATTATTAGTAGACTCTTTAATGCTTCTAAAAATAATTAAACAAGGTCACACTTCATTGTTGTCCTTGAATACAAATCATTGATCATAATTAGAAAATTCAGTAATTAAGTTTATTTATCATGAACATAATCAATTAGCAGACCTCCTAGCAAAAGAGAGTGCTACGAAGAAACTTTTTGATAAATTAATATTTTTTTTTTATAGTTCTTTCAATTTTTTTTAATGATATTGTCTGAATAGAATTTTAGCAACGACTTTTGAAATGTATGTAATGGCTTGTAATATTAATAGTTTTTTATTAGATTATAATGAATAACTCGAGAACAATGCAACTTTCATTTGTTAGAATTTGTACTGAATTTTCTATTTAATTTACATTGCAATTGTGTTTTACTTTAATAAAAAAAGATTTTTTGGGTGTAAAAGATTGTCTTGATAGAAAAGGATTCCATATTTTTTTTTTGTTGTTGTTGGAGGAGAAACTTTAGGCATTTTTATAAATAGAAAATTTTCGTTTCTCGTACAATAATATAATAACATTTACAATATAGTTATTATAGAGGGAGATTTTTTCGCAATAATTTTTATACGTCCTTTTATATTAATTTCTCATATGTACAAGGCCAATTGGTCAAATCATGTCAAATAATATATACTTTTTTAGTTTTTTTTTAATCTCTAATTTATCATTGTCAAAATCTATAATTGTTAGTTTATGCATGATGCTTTGTTTTTCCGACCCCAACATCACTAATATGTAGTTATTATATGCATAAGTATAATATCTAATTTATTACATCCAAAAAAATATAAAGAAAGGAAATCTAAATTTATTAAGTATATTTATAAATGACGAATTCAGGATTTTCAAAATATGAGTATACTATATAAAATAAAATAAAAAGTATTTGGTGAAAATTGGTCTCTAATTCTATAAATAAATAACTCAATCTTCAACCAAATGAATTATTTAGTCTTCTTGTAGCAATGGTATCAACATATACTAATATTATACTAATTTTAAAAATATATCATAAAAAAAATTTAATTTTAAGGAGACAGATGAGTCACGTGCCTTAAATTCTCTCGTGTTTACAAAATGAAATACCCTTTTTTGCTTAATACAACATCACCCAAAGAGGCATTTTAGGTAATCGAATATATTTTTTTCACATAAAGTATAGTTAAAGATTGTCTCTACCCTATTAAGAGTGAACCAAGTATCAAAATATGAACTTATTTTGGATATGAATAAGGTAATTTGTATACATAAATTCAAAACAATGAACAGGATTACAAATATAAAGTCATTTTATTATTATCCTTTAAAAGAAGCTATAAAAAAATAGTTTTTTTTTTCATTTCTTCTCCTCTATAAACAAATTTTAGAAACTATCACCATAATGATCACATACGAAGTTTTCCAAATAGTAAATATGAAAAAATTATTTACTAACTAATTATATAAAGAGAGAATAATTATTAGAAATTACTAAGAGAAACCCATTTTTTTTTCTATTAAGCAATCAATTTTTAAATTTTTTATTTAACAATACAAACATATTTTCGTGATAATATCTATATATTTTTTTTAATGAGATTGTACTTTTGATGCAAATATTCAATCTAAAAGTAGGATCTTCTTGCAAAAACAAATTTTTGCAATAGAATTATCTTAATCTATAATAAAGAACATAAGAGGGGAAAAATATATCTTCAACATACATTTGTAACACAATCAAACACAAAGATATTTTACAAATAAAAAACACATATTCAAAAGAAACTTGACTAAAACATATTTTGTTGTAATTTGGATCATTATTCTTCAATGAATTCATACACATGAAACCTACAAGTTAGTGCTTTCCATGGCTCTCTTGATGTTTCTTATGTTCAAGGTGACGAAGTTCTTCAGGAAGTGCGACCAAATAAGAAAAAGCCATGCCACCAAAACAAACATGATAGACAGGATCAACAGAACTAGTTACAATATATCTCGAATGATAATTATCTAAGCCTCTGGCTATAAATCTCCTAAAAAATGAGAACATTGTGAATTTGTAAGCTTGAAAAATAGGAAATTAGAAGGAAAAAAATGATGAGGGTCTTGTAGGGGAATCACAAAAGGAAGACAAAGAAGAAGTTTTTTTGGAAATGGATTTTTTAAATAAATGGAATAGAGATATAAGAAGTTGGGTTGTTATATTGTATCTTTTTAACAATTGACGTGTGCCAATGTGATCCTTAAGTTGTGGATAATGTGAGGCTCTTCTGTTTTAGTTTAGTTATCCATATTTGGTGTATTTGTGAGAAAGAGGGGAAGATAAATGTTTATTTGGATTTTGTATCAAATTATATATTTTTATTATAGTAAGTGATTTAATAAAGTGAGAATGCATGTTAGTTAATTGCGAAAAATATAAATACATGGCATGCATTTATTGAGTTGATATGAAAAGAATAAATTACAAGATTAAGTAATTATATACTAGATTATTTGTCATATAGTTATAGTTTTAAATAATTATCGTTTGCTCCTATTTTTTCATCCAAATTACTAGGTGCGCATCTAGAATTTGTATAATTAATCTCCCAATTGTCTACAATCAGAATTTCTTAATTATATCCAGAGTTTCTTAATTATATAAATCCAGAATTTCTACGTATTTACCCTAGCTTGTATATAATTATCATGTTGACATATTTGATTTGTATAAATTCTAAAAAATTCCTAAATATATAAATAGATAATTTGTACATACTTACCTTGTTGGTATATTATTAGCAAATTATACAAATGAATATGCAATTATACAAGTATTGCTATAGCTATAATTATGAAATATCATTACCTAAATTTTAGCTATTTAGGCCTATTAAATTTCAGAATTAAGCTATTTCTGAAAATTTCACATGATATCGATAATTATTTATCATTTGAAAACCTTAAAAGTTGTGCACTATGTGGTCGAAAGTAACCATAATTGTTCAAAATAGATAATACTTATTGGGAAGAATCACTTCTATATACAAGATTAGACCCATATTTACGAGAGTAGTAGAAAAATTCATTTACCAAAATATAGTAGGAGATTTTTTTTAAAAAAAAAACATATACAAGATTTTGCTCAAAATTCCGTGTAAGAAAGTTATGTATATAAAATTGATATGAAATGTGTATATCGCATTCCAGACTTAAAAAATTTTGCTCAAAATTTTAATATATGTAAACAGTATACAATCGGTATAAAATATGTAAATATGCCACCTTCGGGACTTAAATTGGTCTAGTAATAAAAGTGCAATATGTGATGTATGAGTTAAGGGTGTTTGAATTGGCTCTTTTGAATTAGCTTATAAGTTAAAAGCTAAGAGTCATACGTTGAAAATATTCAATTTTTGGCTTTTAACTTATTTTTGTATTTTTCAACCTAAAATAAAGTACTTAAAAGCACCTTTTGTCTTTTCCAAACACCTTCTTAGTCACACGTAGGGGTGTACAAAATCAAATCGCATACCGCACCAAATCAACAAACCGAGTCAAACCCAAAAAAACCCGATTAGTGGGTTAGTTCGATTTGGTTTGGTGTAAAAAAAAAAAAAAACCCCGACTATAAATGATTTGGTTTGGTGTTAACTAAAAAAAGTCAATCCGAGACCAAACCAACCCAACATTATATGTATATAATTTTTTAATTTTTTTATACATAAAAAATATATATTATAATGGCGATATTGAAGATGACAATTGCATTATGAGTGAATCTAGTGATTTGTTGCAAGCTCATTAGGAGAGATATATGGAGCATGATGAAAATTGTGAAAAAAAATCTGAACTTGAGTCCTACTTGACAGATGATGTGGTGAAGATCAAGCATTTCAATATCTTGAATTGGTGGAAAGCTTCGTCTAGTAGTTGTTCTTTCTATTCCTATTTCTACTGTTGCATCTGAATCGGCTTTTAGTACAGGTGGTCGAATTCTTGATATTTATCGAACTGCTCTGTCTCCAAAAATGGTAGAAGCTATTATTTGCACTCAACAATGGATTCGATCACCTACTAAAGAATGCAAATTTGAAGACATTGGAGGAAGTCTAGAAAAATGAGCAAATTGAAGAAGGTAATTTTATAAATTCAATTCTTGATTAAGTATGATTTTATTTTTTAATTTTATTTAGTACTCAATTTGTTTCCTTTTTTTTTCAGAATATACAGATTCACATTTTGAAGATCGATTAGTCAACTTGTTCAAATTGATATCATTAAAGAATTTGATCTTTTTGGTATCCAAACTTCTAATTTTGTCATTTATTTTGGGGCTGTATATACTGGATGATTAGTACTTTTTTTGAATACTATTTTACTAATAAGTAGTTTCTAAGAAATTGAAAAGTAAGTTAGCATGTAAAAGCAACTTCATTATTCATATTAATCAACTTCTTCTATGGCTAGAAAAGGAGAATTATCTTTCTACACATAATTTTGTAAGAAAAGGTTGGTTACAAAACCATTCAAAAAAATCCGAAAAATCCGAACACCGCACCAACCCGAAAAAATTCGAGGTTGAAAAACCCGAATTTATTGGTTTGGTTTGGTCTATATATTAAAAAACCCAACATAAATGGTTTGGTTTGATATTTAAAAAATCCGAACCAACCCGATCCATGTACACCCCTAGTCACACGTCATAATCATGTTGTAGACACAATAATGCTTGGTATTCAAATAAAGAAAGGTAGACAAATGTCAAATAAAATATGAATAAAAATCTATCTATAATGAATAGATACTTAATAGAAGTTTTGTATTCGAGCCCTGGGTATAGAGAAAAGCTTATTGGGGGTGGCACCACCAAATGAGCTATATAATGTGGGATCCATTAACCGAAGCTTCAATATGGACTCCAAACATTAAGTAGAAAAATAAAAAATGGATCCTAATGAGGACCTGACCATTTCTTTCGTTTGATATCATGAATCTGTTTCTTTCTTTATTACTCTTTGATTATTCCTTTGATGAGGAGTAGCAAACCTTTCAACATAATTCTTTGAGTCCTCTTTTCTTTTGGACTACTGAAAAGATTCAGAAGAATTTGCTCCTTCATTTAGAACACCTTCTAAGACATATATTCATTTGTTTTTTCAAGGCTATTCTGGACTTTTGAATAGGTAAGGGGTCATCTTCTGTCTATGTTACTCTTAAATTCTGCATTAGCTTCAGTTGCTAGAATTGCCCTTATATGTAACACTCGATAAAATTATCAAAATATTCATAGATGAGAGATGCTCGCATAACGTGTCTTAGCAAATATCGACGATAAATCCGAGGCCAAAAATGTGATCAGCACGAAAAATTGTGTGGGAAAATAGTCTAGATTGATTTTTAGAGCAATCAGATCAAAGAATAATTTTTGGATGGGAAAACGCAATTCTAGAAAGAGTGTGCAATATGCCCGCGATGTGGACTTATTGCGAACTTACACTTGAATGTGATCCCAATATTTTCTACTGGATTAG
Organism: Solanum medicagineum; assembly: GCA_026153255.1. Taxonomy (NCBI): domain Eukaryota; kingdom Viridiplantae; phylum Streptophyta; class Magnoliopsida; order Solanales; family Solanaceae; genus Solanum; species Solanum medicagineum. Next base: position 4,005,761 of record JAPFFP010000098.1, read on the forward strand.
AAAACTCGATCGAAAAAATTTCGACAAAAAAACCCTAAAATAGACCAAGTTCGCGACGTGGACTTGGTACACCGAGGTGAACTTTTTTCAATTTTTCGCGAGGGGCATTCCAGACTTTTCTCAACCCCTCTTAAACTTAAAACATGATCAGTATAGGTTGTTTTGAGCGTAAAAAGGATTTTAATACCCATTCTTAAGCCTTTCTAAGCTTTTAACAACAACTAGGGCTAAGGACAAGAGAGGAAGAGCGATGATTCAAGATAAGGACGGAATATTATTAGATTGATTGTCAAACTCCATACCAGGTATGTAAGGCTAAACTAAAGAATGAAAATTTTCTTCCATGTGCCCCTTGATGGAGAGAGATTGATAGATGAATGTATTGAGTCACTATGAATGTTTTCCATAATGTTTTCTTGTAAATTATATATTTTATGAATTTTCATATGTTGATGACCATCATAAATTTGATTTTACTGATTAAACACTTTTCATGAGTTATTTCATAAACCTGATACATTACTTTATAAAAGATTGCATGAATGAACCTAAGGATTGAGTTTAGCGCCTTGATTTGAGAATGTTGATTGTAATTGTGATGTAAGCATGATGATAGGTTGATAGAGCTTGACAGTTCTAAGAGTCTCCATAAATGAACTCTAAAGATTGGTCTAATTGACTGTACTCCTAATGATTGGTCTAAGCCCTTTGAGAGATTGAATGAGAATTGAGTTTATGAGACGTTTGATATTATAGGTTGGAAGGCCTGATTTTGATAGAGCTGATGAAATGATGAGAGTCTTTATGAGACTAATTCAGATGATTGATAGAGATGGATGGTCTTATGAGTATTGAGTCTTGGGAGGAGTATCGAGCATTGAAATGAGCAAGAGTAAGTCCAACTCGCACTCATTAACTACGTCGCCAAGCGTAGGTGAGGATTGAACTATTACATCAGATGTTCCCTCTTGATTGGAAGTCCGTGAAACAATAGCGGACTTGAGAGACCAGATCCCTTGTGGATCTGAGTTCTTTACTTGGCAAGTATGGAAAGGTTGTGGTAATATCAGGGGGATTATTGTACAATAACTGGCTCATAAGTGATTGTTTTCGGATAAGAGAAACTCCCAGATAAGTCTTACACTGATAGTACTCTAATTTGATTTGATTGGATGAGGTTGGATTGGTATAGATTGGTCATTGTCTACTTTTTATTCTTTATTTAGATAGACATTTGATATTCTGATTGAGTATCTTCTGAGCTGATGTCATTCTATATTATCTGTTTCATTCAGCCATTTTACATACTCATACATTCCACATACTTACGTCCATTAGGACTGCATCTTTTTATGATGCAGAGCCAGGTACTAGAGATCATTAACAAGCGCACCATTGAGGATCTATTACAGTCACCTAAGTTGCTGAGCCTTCCTTACTCCAGAGGATCCTCATTTTATTTTCATCTAGCTATTAGAGTCAGATTTTAGACTAGCTTTATTTTGAATTGAGGTAGTCATGGGTCTATCATTAACACTAATTTTGATAGTGATAGAGACTTCATAGATTAGAGTTGATTGTTGACTGGTTATTTTGTTGAGCTAGTTTCTTTCATATTAGTCCGATGGTTTTGATATGATTATATAAGACTCAGACTATTCACCTTTCTCATCATAGTCTTTCGCTGATTAGTTAGTTATGTTGATTGAATAAATGTGATGAGGCCAAGTGGTTCGCTTGGGAGCCAGTAATGGCTTCTGAGTACCGATCACGTCAAGGGTACCCTCTCGAGACATGACAAACTTGGCATCAGAGCACAGAATTCAAGCTTCCTAGGGAGTATGAAACAGTGTCAGGTAGAGTCTTGTTTATGGGTGTGTTTTGCACCATACTTTATAAGCACTGGCCTATAGGACATTAGGAATGGTTACACTTCTTTCATGATCTGATTCATGCAATAGAGTTAAAACTCTATGAAACTCTCTTCTAATTCATGTATTACGCGTTTGCAGAATTGTGATCATGCGTCCAAGAAGAGCTGTTAGAGGAAGAGGGCGTCCTTCCAGACAGAATGTTAACCATCCTGAGCCTCAGGGTCATGACTAACCCATAGGCCCAGCTATTCCTGCCGAGCAACCACCACAAGTTAAAATCTCGAATGTTGAGCTTCACCAGACTATCCAGACTCTAGATCAGGCTGTGACAACATCTGTTGCTACATAAGAAGTAGGTAGACAGGATGCATAGGACACATCCAAAGTTCATGAATTCTGGATGAACCCACCTGAGTTTATAGGGTCCACACCTAATGAGGATCCTGGAAACTACATTGATAAGCTTCAGAATGTGTTTCAAGTGATTTATGCGGATGATATTGATAGAGTTGAGTTGGCTTCCTACCAGCTTAAAGGTGTTTCCAAACTATGGTTTGATGAGTGGAAGAAGGGTAGAGGAGAGAGAGCCCTAGTGCTGACTTGGATAGTGTTCGAGGAAGCTTTCTTGAGGTGTTTCTTTCTGAGAGAATGAAGGGAGGCCAAGATAAGAGATTTCTTGAATCTGAAATAGGGTTCTATAACTGTGCAAGAGTATAGACTCAAGTTCACCTAGCTGTCTAGCTATGCTCCAGATATGGTTGCTGATATAAGAGGGAAAATGGGGTTGTGTGTTGATGGGCTGAACAAAGGTCCAACGAAGGATGAAAAGGGAGTTATGCTTGTAAGTGATATGGATATTGGGAGGTTGATGACTTATGTACAATAAGCTGATGAGGAGAGACAACAAGACAGGGAAGAGTACATAAATAAGAGGGCCAAGACATCCACAATACCCGATAAATTCTACAGCTTCAGCTGCTATTCTGGACTTTTGAATGGGTAAGGGGTTATCTTATATTTGTGTTACTCTTAAATTCTACATTAGCTTCAGCTGCTAGAATTGCCCTTACATGTAACACCTAATAAAATTACCAAAATATCCCTAGATGAAAGATGCTCGCATTATGTATCTTCCCAAACTTCGATGACAAATCCGAGGCCATAAATGCTATGGGCACGAAAAATTGTGGGAGAATGATCTTGGTTGATTTTAGAGCGACTGAATCAAAAGATAGTTCTTCGATGCAAAAACGCAATTCCTAAAAGAATGCGACATACCCACGACGCGGACTTATCGCAGACTTACACTTGAATGTGATCCCAATATTTTCTACGGGATTAAAAAACTCGATCGAAAAATTTTCAGCGAAAAACCCCTAAAATGGACCAAGTCCGCGACGCGGACTTGGTATACCGAGGTGAACTTTTTTCAGTTTTTTGCGAGGGACATTCCAGACTCTTTTCAACCCCACCTAAACTTAAAACATGATCAGTATAGGTTGTTTTGAGTATAAAAATAATTTTAATACTCATTCTTAAGTCTTTCTAAGCTTTTAACAAAAGCAAGGGCTAAGGAGAAGAGAGGAAGAGCGAGGATGCAAGAGAATTGAGGACGAAATCTTGCTAGATTGATTGTCAAACTCCATACCAGGTATGTAAGGCTAAACTAAAGCATGAAATTGTTCTTCCATGTGCCCCTTGATAGAGAGAGATTAATAGGTGAATGTATTGAGTCACTATGTATATTTTCCATGAACGTTTTCTTGTAAACTATACATTCTATGTATTTTCATATGTTGATGATCATCATAAACTTGATTTTACTGATTAAACACTTTTCATGAGTTATTTCATAAACCCTATACATTATTTTATAAAAGATTGCATGGATGAACCTATGGATTGAATCTAGAGCCTTGATTTGAGAATATTGATTGTGATTGTGACGTGAGCATGATGGTAGGTTGATAGAGTTTGACGGTTCAAAGAGTCTACATAAATGAACTCTAAATATTGGTCTACTTGGCTATCCTCCTAATGATTGGTCTAAGCCCTTTGAGAGATTGAATGAGAATTGAGTTTATGAGATGTTTGATATGATAGGCCGGAAGACCCGATTTTGATAAAGCTGATGAAATGATGAGAGTTTTTATGAGACTAATTCAGATGATTGATTGAGATGGATGGTCTTATGAGCATTGAGTCTTGGGAGGAGTATCGAGCACCGAAATGAGTAAGAGTAAACCCAACTCGCACTCATTAACTACGTCGCCAAGCATAGGTAAGGATTGAACTATTACATATGATGTTCCCTCTTGATTGGAAGTACCTGAAATAATAGCGGACTTGAGAGAGCAGATCCCTTGTGGATTCAATTCATTCTTTACCTGGCAAATACGAAACGGCTGTGGCAACATTAGCAGGATTGTTGTATAATCATTGGCTCATAAGTGATTGTTGTTGGATAAGAGAAACTCCCAGATAGGTCCTATACTGATAGTACTCTGATTTGATTTGATTGGATGAGGTTGGATTGGTATATATTGGTCGTTCTCTACTCTTTATTCTTGCTTTAAATAGACATTTGATATTTTGATTGAGTATCTTCTGAGTTGATAATATTCTATATTATTCTGCCTATATCTGTTTCATTCAGCCATTTTACTACTTGTACATTCCACGTACTGACTTTCATTAGGACTGCATTATTTTATGATGCAGAGACACGTACTAGAGATCATCAACAGGCATACAGTTGAGGATCTATTGAGGTCATCTAAGTTGGTGAGCGTCCCTTACTCCGGAGGATCCTCATTTTATTTTTATCTAGCTATTAAAGTCAGATTTTAGACTAGCTTTATTTTGAATTGAGGTAGTCATGGGTCTATCATTGGCACCAATTGATAATGATAGAGGCTTCACAGACTAGAGTTGATTGTTGACCGGTTATTAGGTTAAGCTAGTTTCTTTCATACTGGCCTGATGATTTTGATATGATTATATAAGACTCAGATTTTTCACCTTTTCATCATAGTATTCCTCTAATTGGTTAGTTATGTTGATTGAATTAATATGATCAAGCCAAGTGGTTCACTTGGGAGCCAACAATGATTTTTGAGTGCCGGCCACGCCAAGGGTACCCTCCCGGGACGTGACATTGCACTTCTATTGCATGCATAATTCTGGTCCATACTGTAATGACTCGTTGGGTCATTTTGAGAATTAGTCCTCTTGATTTCCTAAAAGATTTATCTCGTTAAACTTTAGTGAGTATTTTGGACTATTCAATAACTAAGACCATTTAATTTATGGGTAAGTTTGAATAATTAATATAAG
>JAPFFP010000098.1:4019932-4040511 GCA_026153255.1 Solanum medicagineum
TATAAGGCTTAGGCAATCCTCCTCCCTTTGAGCTAGCTTTTGGGGTGTGAGTTAGGCCCAAGACCTAATTTTCATCACTCATGCCTGGTAATATTGAAATAAATTAGTTAAAGCATGTATGTTGCTACCTGTAATAGTGTCTGATTGCATGTAAACTGGATCATCTTTAGAGTTCTAAACTTGCTGAAATATACATGCCACCTATGATCAAAGTTTAGCGGAAATTATTTTAACTGGTCTAATGTAAAAAAGCAATTACATACTGAATTGTAAAGAACTTGGCAGTTGAAGTTCATTTTTGATCAAGAGAGCTATCATTGATTATAAGGCATCCTGAAGATGCAAAATAGATACAGAAGTAGTGCTAGCTCCTTGCAAACATAACTAGCTAATCAAATCCTAAAATTTAATTGCACAACATGAGTAAGGGTAGTGTATGTGTTGGAGTTGAAATTTCTTGAAACAATCTGCAGTTCCTCTCATTCCGTGAACACCAAAAGATATTAGCTAAGATCATCCTCCAGATTTATTGATGGCTTTGTCAATTCTGGGAAAACTCCGGCATTCATAGGGATCTCTAATGTGACCGAGGCTGCAATCAACTTGGTCCAAAAATAGAGAAATAATTTTCAAAATTCTGCTGCAACTGAGCAGTGCGGGAGAAGATCTCTGGCTAATGGACTCCAGAGGAACCTCCAGGTCTCTCTGAAACATGTAGCATCTAATTACCAACTGAAAGCTCCACCTGCTAAGGTTTTCTGTGGTCAAACAAACACCATCTGAAGCTGCCAGGCAAAACAAATCACCTTAGTGGGAACTTGGCAGTAGAAGTTCATATAAACTTATTAAATTGTTTTTGCCTACTTAGTTGTATCCGATACTAGAAACTGTTTAAGTGCCTTGTGCTGTGTTTGATATGTTCTAGAAATAAGTCTCATAGAACTATGTATACAGACGCTAAAGTGCAATTGAAGTTCTGGCCAATGAAGCTATTATGGCATTTGCTGAAACTAATAGAGGGATGAGTGAGTCTCTGTTCAGCCAATAGCCAAGTGAACTAGATAAGGAATGCAGTGGGAAATGCAAGGCACAAAGAGGTAGGAAGTAAGACAAGTTGGTTTTACTTCGCCTTGCAAGGTGGCTGTAGAGATAATACTGTTGGCAATGATGTGCAAAGTCCCTTCTATCTGTTTGCTGGATGAGTGAGTACCAGATTGTGGATGAATGATTAGTCAGAAAAGTCTAAGTCTGGCACCATGTATTATTCTTGGAAATTCCTCAATGTCATTGCTTGCTAAATATCAACTTGGAGCCAATGAGGAGGAAGTTGGTGGCTAAGTTTCAAGTGCTTTGTTAAGCAAGCTAACACAAATGTTTGGGCATCTTGGGTCAGCTAACGATGAAATATCATATGACATGAGTAGATTACTCTCTCAAGCATTAGTAAACTGCTATACTTGGTCCCTTTTTGCAGCTCTGTGGAGTGGCTAAAGAATTATATCGTGTATATGAGCCAATATTAGATCCATGTGTCAACATATCTGATTGAGCTTTGGCTGAAATAAGATCAATGCAGAGAATTTTGTTATTGGTCTTCTGCAAAGTTTGAAATAGTTTTGGTAGTCAAAAGCTTTCAGAATGTGACAAGACTTTAGAGAACAATACTTGATATTTAGCAGACATGTAAACTTCGACTGGAGTCCATTTTAACCCTTTGAATGTCTTATATTTTATTTGAACTTCTGAGTTTCTGATGTGTTAACTTCTAGTATCAATTTTTGTGGTATAGTCAACTGTTTATGATTAGCAGTCAGAATGATTTGCTAATTATGTTTGAGTGGTAAACTGCTTTCCAGTAACCTTTGCAAAGAAAAGAAACGTGTACCTGAACAGCTTAATACACCCTTTTCTTAAGAAGAAATGTTTGAGATGCTCTTTGACTGTGTCATGCTTTTAGGTAACCATGATGTTTAATTCCATGAGTGCAGAAATTCTCTTTTGATGACGAAGGCATGGAGATGCGCACCAGATTTAGTACTGATGTGCTTTACGAGCATCTTGTTTGGGTTCCAGCTTATGATGAAGTTGCTCAGATTGTACACAGGCTTTGCAACAAATAGCTACTTTTGCCGCTGATCGTTGATGCGAGTTAAAAAGAGTTTGTTTTTGGTATTCAGCCATGAATCCAAAGTTGCTCCATTTTCTGTAAGGTTTGTTTATTGTAAGAGGATAAACAGTTTAGAAAAGGATCAAATTAAGTTGGCAGTTTTCTGTACAATGGTGCAGCAAAAACTAGAAATATCATTTTGTTGTTTCATTTGTTTTCCATGGAACCCTTAAGCTAGGATCTTTTTATAATTCTCTTTCTATGACAATGGTTAAAAGATTGCAGTAGGAACAATGAAAGCTAGGATCTTTTGGATTACCCAAATTTTCGAATATTTAAGTTTTTTCAAATAAAGTATTCGTGTAAATATATGATTAGCTGGTATGATATGAGTTATGACACTAAAATAAATCATCAAATCACATAAAATAAATATTGCAAATAAATAAGTCATAACGAAAACGGAAAAGAGTCTAAAATGCTCTGAAAATGGTACAGAAATGTCTTTTATTCACTTATAGGATCTAAAATGTCCTCCCCATTTACTTTTGGGGTCAAAATTAACCTTCTCTTTTACAATTTTTTTATTAAATAATTATTTCAAACACTTGGAGGCTATCTATTGGTCAAACTTTAATTATTAAAAGTTATTATAAATTAAATTTGACTCGCCCAAAATTACCCAAACGTGCCGCAAATTCACCTGCCCACTCCAATTCCTCAATTGTTTAATGTTCAAACATCTCTTGGTTGCTTAAACAATTTTTTTTGTTTAAACATCTCTTAATTGCTTAAATAACTTTGGATGATTTTTCGATGAAATGCAAAACTCCTTCAATATATTGAATTTTTCCCCCTAAATATTTTTCATAGTTTTCACAATTAAATTAGAATAAGAAGAAGAAGAAAACATGAGAAGAATATGAAAATTGTAGATGAAGAGAATGAAGGAGAAGAAAGAAAAGAAGGGGGGAAATGCGAAAGAAAAAGATGGCAAAAATGATGAGAAAGAAGAAGAAAACGGAGAGAAGTAAAATAAAAGAGAGGGGACTAAGAAAATTTGAAATTTGAAATATGCAATATAAAAAAGTGAATAGTTTTTTAACATTATAAAGTTGTCCTTGTTATAAACAAATTTTATTTATTGTGAATGTCTATTATATGGATTCCTTTTATAATTAGAAATCCTACTTGAAAATCAATTTAGTTTCTTACTTGGACTCCAAGTCAATTTTTTCCTACTTTGTACAGTATCATAACAATCCTAACGTTTTAAAAATTATAATTAAACCTCAAACTCATTTGATTTATTTTAACTAGGCCAAAGTCCCTTATCTTTCATTCCGCTCTTAAAGGTCACTTTTACCTCTTCTTATTCAAGTCTATATAGTGAAACTTCGGTCGGAATTCAAATAGCGTTTTCCATTGAAGCTCTAACACAAATTGTTCATCGCTTCATATGTGCCTTCTAAATATAGTCAAACTTTTTTTTTTATAGTATTTTCTACAAAATATTTTATTATAACCACGCAACTTTAAAAAAAAAATTGTATGTTATACTAGATGTTCTCTATAACAACATTTTGTCGACCTCTATTAGCAACAAATAACATCAACATGAAGGAGATCACAATGCGATAATCCATTTCAATGTGCTTAGTTCTCTCGTGAAAAAAGAGGTGCCTAGCAATCTGTAGAATGGATTGACTATCAACAAGAGGGAAGGGAAGACTAACAACAACGACAACAACATACCCAGTAAAATTCTACAAGTGAGGTCTGAGGAGGGTAGAATGTACACAGAACTTATCAACCCAAAGGAAAGGAAAAGGAATAGAAAGGGCGACTAATAAAAAAGACCGATAATGACAAATATAATATAAACACAACTATTTCTGCTATCCTACTAAACCCCAAGGCCAAACATCCACCTAATCTTACCAACTCACTAGTCTGCTACTCTAATTCGCGACCTCCACTCCTTTCTATCTAAAGTTACGTCCTCGATGAGATCAAGTTTCGCCATATCCGAGAGAAGACTAAAGAGTGCTCAATCATTCTAATTCTCCCATCACTTTACAGTATATAAACTGTCAAAAAAGAGTTATACAAGTGTCTTTTATTGATGATTTGCTTATGTTTTACAAGACTAATATTGCTTCCATTACTCTATTGCCGAACACTTTCAGAAATTCTATGTTGCCTCTAAAAACTTAGACAAAAGTTCTATCTATATCTGTGGACTTATACAAACATCTACTTGGCTACACAGAAGGGAAACTTCCATTCAAGTATCTTTGAGTGCCACATTAAGAGGGAGCCACTGTAAACTATGCCTACACCAAGACAAGTGCTTGGATAGTCACAAAAATTATTGAATGCAAGGACACTCTAATACATATGACTTCTCTACAAGAATCCCTCAATCAAAGACTGAATCAGTAGCGAAACGCATACTGCCTCCTTAAACCCCAGTATCCAGAGCTCAACAGAAGAGTATTACCCTACAGACGCAGATACATCATTGTTTCAAATTCAATCTGTGGCTGGCTGTTCAACAAAGGCTCAGAACAGTAGATAGGCTTCAAAAGTTTGGTATATCGGTGCCTTTTGAATGTGCTTTCTGTGGTGAAGATGGTGAGGTACTCACACCATATTCTTTGCCTTCTCCCATCCTCATGATCTGTGGTGCAGAATTCTTGGCCTGAAGAGTTGAATTGGATATGCAAAGTGGCAAATACGTTGAATGGTTAATCCTCGATTACATGTTGTGTCTTTGCCATGGTAATCTACTGTACATTGCATGAAAGGAACTCCCTGCGATTCCAGAGAGGTCGATATACTGCAGAAAGAATTTGTAGAGAGATTGCGATGCACCTTCACATCAAGGGCAGATTCAATACTAACTGGCAATCTCCCACTGCTCAACCTTAACAGGTTTCCTTAGTCAAGCACTCTATTATATGCTTCTGAAATTGTATAGGGATGAACGCTGGTTGTAGTTATGTAACTCTCAAGATTTCGATTAATGGAAAGCTGTCTGTTCGATCGGAAAAAAAAAAAAAAGAACAGAAATCTATAAATCACTAGCACATTGACCAACCTAAATAACAATAAACTTTCAAACCACTTATTCAGAATGATAAATTACAGTCTACAGATCTTCCCCTCGGTATGCATACGCCTCAACTTTTTGGACCTTGAAGTTCCTCACTGCATACATGGCTGAGAGGATCACAACTGTATGCCCTTCTTAGTACAGAACCAGTGATTTTGCCCTGGAAAATGAAAAACTGAAGGTTCATAAAGTTTGGAATGAAATCTATGAGGACCCTCTTTTCTCTCTTGAAATTAAGATTTATTCATTTATTTGAGTAGAGAAAAATGTCGTATTAGCCAATATGTTCATCCAGGAGATGTCGATTTCACCTTTGAAGAAATGATTCAGTACAGAGCATATCATCAGGGTGTAGCTTGTGCTGCCTTCACCTCATCAAGGCATGCCAAGATATCTTGATACTCTTTGGTGTTGGAAAAAGCCTCAGCCTGAATTTTACAGAAAGTGAGTTGCTTGGCTTAGTAACGGTTATGACAAGGTATACCAGCAGGCACATTCCAATCTTGGAGACCAAAAGAACTACCTGCTTGATTGTGCTTTTTAAATGCATCTCAGCTGCAGACAACTCCCTACGGCTACTATTACGTCGAGCTAATTGCTGGTAAACCTTGCAGAGTTCCAACGAGGCATGTGCAAACTTTGTAAACCGGTCTTTATCCTTCCACAGTTCAGATCCCTGTGAAGTCATTATGGGGAGATCAGAAATGGAAAGTAATATGTCAAAGCCTGACAAATTATCCAAGAATATACAAGGACTTCTTTAGTCTGGCAAGCGCCATTAGCGGAAGAACTTTACACTGCTCTTTCGCAACAATAAAACAAGGTCCAGGGAGGTGATAATATTGGGAAAATGGCAAGACAAGCAAATATACTCAGCAAAATGCAAAGTCCACCATAAAAACTGACAGGAAATGAAGTCCAGGCTCCGTTAGAGCACATAAGCCTGCACCTCATAGCAGAGTATGAACCATATGTATGACTACCAAAACCACCGGAAGATATGCACCATAGGAGAACCATAAATCAAAAACTAAAGATTTTTTAAATCGTAGATAGGATCAAATCCTGATAAGTTAGTCCTCCTTTTTGCTCCGATAGAACCAATAAATATGAACGGTTACCCTACCAGCATAAATGCACCACTGGACAACCATTAAACAAACACCATATCAATTATCTCCCCCTCATATATCCTATCCTCCAAATTTTCTTACTCCTCTTTACTTTATCATCTTCCCCAACCAAAAATCTATCTTCCTGCGACCTAGCTATTCTATTATATAAACTAGGGATATCAACACGATAAATTTAAACCATCATTATTCTGCAGAAGTGCAGAGAACTCACGTAAGATCCAACTGCATCCTCTGTGATGGCTTCCAGCCCGTACAGCAAACTTTTAAGCTAGCTGAAAATAGTTTAGCACTTTAGCTGTCCTCTATAATACATTTGACCGGGCCAAACTATATCACTCTCTTCCTCACATATATTCTGACGATGTAGATTAGAGAATAAGTAGCCAATGGTATGACGACAGTCCTTTTCACTGGGAGTGCTATCCAAATGAAAAACTCTCTATTAAGCAGTTATGTCACACTACAGAAGATGAGAGATTCAAGCTCTATAATTTTGTGAGAAAAGAAGAAAAACATGTGAGCTAACAATACAGCATTTTTTATCAAATACTAGCAGCAATAGAGAAACAGATGAAAAAATGAGGAACTTCTATGGTGGCTTCATAGTAGGAATCTTCATTAGTTCCAAGAACATCAAGAGAAAATACAAGTCCAGGACTCGCAATATGGTCTCACACGCAATGCATTTTCTTTTGTAACTTCAGAAAGATAAATAATCAAAATCATAAGGGAGAAGCGCAATCTTGCTTGGACCATCTTTTACTGTTTTATTACAAGCTTGAACAAGTTGGTGATTACAAGTTGAAGAAGCATATACAAACATCTGCATAAGCACAGATATGAAAAAGTTAATTTGTCATCTTACCTGGTACGACCGGACTTGCTTAAGAAGGGCCTCTGAACACATTGCAAGATCTCCTTTGAGTTTATGCCACCTCGCATAGAGCCCCCAAATCTCAGCACTCCCACCAGTTTGAACAATCTACATCAAAGTAAAAGGTTCTTCACTGTGATGCTACATTATATAATTGTGCCATTTTTGGACTAAAAACCTACGTTTTGGTTTATTTGAGACAAATGATATCCTCTCAGACCTATAGCTGGATCATTTCAGGTCTATGGGACAACTGACCCAGGCCTTTCGATGAGCATCGGGAATCTGTACTCAAGCTTCCAAGCCAGGCTTCATGGAATCAAGAGGTCCAGTTTCCTATGGATTCCCTATTGCTAGCATAGCAGGGACAAGAGAAAGTCTAGTTACATGGAAATAGCCTGCTGGGTAGACAGGTCTGATTAATTACACAATTTCCAGTGGTTTCTCAAGTAGATGATCCCATTAATCAGATCAATTTACATAAGACCAACAAATACCGATGTGAAATGGTGATTCTTAGTGAAACTACTCTTCCCCTGCAGGTCATACAGCCAAGGACTTCCCCAAGACAGACAACTCGTCAATAGAAGCAAAACATTCTAGGGAATGAGTGTAGTTACAGCTCAAAATCTTGTTTTGAGCATTGATACTCTATTTCATGTTGTGGTACTTTGGATAGCTAGTATTTATTCATTGACTTAGTTGGATGGAGGGCTTTTTTTTTGTTCTTTAATGTGATCTTGTTTTTGAAAGCGTAAGAGGCTCAATTAAGAACCCGGCCCCTCTTTTTGAGCATTTATGCTTCAAATAGTGATTTGAAACATCGTACAGGTCAATAACACCATCTGGAACTTGTCAACAGGGTTTGTATTGGGATCCGAGGGGCTTGGGGTGATTCAGCACCCAGCAGCTCATTTTGATGTTGCAGATTTTACTGGTCCAAGGTTGCACTATGCGAGCATATGACACAGACAGAAGCGACCACAAGGGATAGGTGGATTAGACCCTGTTCAATGCTTGGTAAGCGACCACGTAAGACCAGGCCGTGATCGCGAAAGAAGGCAGCTTGTGCTCAGGGAACACAAATACAGAGCCCGCGATCGTGAGGAAGGCCTTGTAGCCTATTCTCAGACATATTAAGTTGCAATATGGAGGAGATTAGCTCCGGAAATTAGGCAAGCAAAAGGTGAAATTTCGTCCTAATATTCTAGGTATGGATTCCTAACACTAATCTTGCTATTATACTTCGATTTTCATGGGTATAAACTATAGGATCATGCAGAACAAGCAGGATTAATGGCAATTTAGCCCTAATCCCAAAAGGAAAAAACCATTGATTTGGATTCGTAATTGATGTCAAAATCATATTTTGATTGTCGAATTGGATTCGTTAGCTTATGGGTACGCATCCATGAAATCAATTTTGAAAGGCATAACACATAAGCATCCGCTTTAACTTGGCCTCAATGGACATCTATGCCCTCCAACCTTGACTATGTACAAGTAGACACGCGTATTCTACATGACATAATACAAATCAATTTGAGTGTATCAATTACCATGTAGGACATTTGTGTCTACTTGTTCAACTTTATAAAGTTTAAGTGCCTACTTGTCCACACTCAAATTTGGAGGGCATAGATGTCAATTAAAACCTAGTCATTGTTGACCCTGAGGGCCGAGTTTGAGTTGACCAAGAGTTATGAGGCGCCCTAAAATTATGGAAATAGTTTCCCTAGACCAAACGTTTGCCCATTACTGATGAATTCGAATAGTCTGGGCCATTGGAGCTAGCTTAGGTGGACAAGTAAGGTTTTGGAAATGGGATTCAAACAATTGAGGCTTTAAAATTAGGTAATTCACTACTTTGTGTGTGCATTTTCTAAAATTGGTATAATATCACCGTTGGAGCTCATGCTAGAAGAAGGCTAAATAGGGAACATGGTTGAATAATGAGTTATTTAACTAGAGGACTAGGGATCAATTCTCACTTAATGAAGTGGTTGGAGTGTAGGGATGAAGATGAAAAGCGAAGGCTTAAGGAGATCTATAAGACGGCTAAGTCAAAAGCAAAGATGGCGGTGACGAGTGCTAAGACAGTAGCGTTTGAGCGTCTATATGAGGAACTAAGTGATAAAGGCGGGGACAAGAGACTGTATAGGCTCGCTAAAGAGGGAGAAAGGAAAGCTCCCGACTTGGACCAAGTGAAGTGCATCAAGGATGTGGAGGGTGAGGTGTTGGTAGATGACACTTCCATTAAAGTAAGGTGGCAAGCTTACTTTCATAAACTCTTAAATGAACAGATATTGAGTTGGGCCAGTTGGCACACTCCGAAAGTCATCGTGATTTCGGTTATTGCAGGTGGTTCAGAGTTGAGGAGGTTAAAAGGGCTATTAGTAGGATGAAGAAGGGGAGGGCGATCGGACCCGATGACTAGATTTTTGGAAGAACATGGTCAAGGATGGCATAGAGTGGTTGACTAGACTGTTCAATGGTATTATGAAGACTGCCAAGATGCCTGATGAATGGAGGAGGAGTACAATGGTTCCATTGTACAAGAACAAAGGGGATATTCAAAACTGTAACAATTATAGGGGTATCAAGTTGTTAAGTCACACTATGAAGGTCTGGGAGAGAGTGGTTGAGATGAGGGTGAGAAGAGTAGTGTCTATTGCAGAGAATCAGTTTGGATTCATGCCGAGGCGGTCGACTACTGAAGCAATTCATCTTGTTCGGAGATTAGCGGAGAAATATAGGGAAAGAAAGGACCTTCATATGGTGTTCATTGATCTCGAGAAGGCTTATGACAAAGTTGCTAGAGATGTCCTATGGAGGTGTCTAGAGGTGAAAGGTGTCCCAATGGCATATATCAGGGCGATTAAGGACATGTATGATGGAGCCAAAACTCGAGTAAGAACGGTGGGAGGAGACGCAGAGTATTTTCCTGTTGAGATGGGACTCCATCAAGGATCTATGTTGAGCCCTTTTCTGTTTGCCTTGGTGATGGATAAGCTGACGCGATCTATCCAGGAGGAGATTTCATGGTGTATGCTATTTGCCGATGACATAGTACTGATTGATGAGACTCGGACTAAAGTTAATGATAGGTTGGAGGCTTAGAGACACGCCTTGGAGTCCAAAGGATTCAAACTGAGCAGGACCAAAACAGAATCCTTGGAGTGCAAATTCAGTGTTGCGAGGGATGAAGCAGACATTGATGTGAGGCTTGCCACTCAACCTATCCCCAAGAGGGATAACTTTAAGTATCTGGGGTTCATCATCCAGAGTAGTGGTGATATCAACGATGATGTCACACATCGTATTGAGGCAGCATGGACTAAATGGAGGCTAGCATCTGGAGTATTGTGTGACAAGAAGATACCTCCTAAACTCAAAGGTAAGTTTTACAGAATGGTGGTTAGACCATCTTTGCTGTATGGGGTCAAGTGTTGGCCAATAAAAAATGCACATGTCCCGAAGATGCATGTCGCAGAGATGAGGATGTTGAGATGGATGTGTGGTCACACCAGGAGTGGTAAGATTAGGAATGAGACCTTTCGGGAGAAGCTAGAGGTGGCCCCTGTGGGTGATAAGATGAGGAAAGCGAGACTACGAGGGTTTGGACATATGCAGAGAAGGAGTACCGATGCTTCAGTTAGGAGGTGCGAGAGGTTGGCCGTGGGAGATACACGGAAGGGTAGAGATAGACCGAAGAAGTATTTGGGGGAAGTGATCAGACAAGATATGGCGGAACTTGATCTCACCGACGACATGACCTTAGATAGAAAGGAGTGGAGGTCGCGAATTAGAGTAGCAGGCTAATTGGTAGGTAGGGTTAGGTGGATGTCTGGCCTTAAGGGTGTAGTAGTCGTGTTTTATGTCATGTGTTGTCATTATTTGTCGTATATGTGTTAATCTTATCGTATTTACATACTGTCATGTATGTTTTTCGTTATTAGTCGCTCTATCTGTTTCCTTTTCTTTCCTTTTTGTCACATCTAGTTTATTATGCTTATGGGTTTTTGAAACGAGGGTTCCCAGGAAACGGCCTCTCTACTTCTATGAGGTAGTGGTAAGGTCTACGTACATTCTACCTCCCCCGACCCCATTGTGGGATTCCACTGGGTATGTTGTTGTTGCTGCACTTTTCCTTCTTTTTCCAGTGGTGCAAATGTTCTACAAAATCCTAATTCGCCTCACATGATTAGATACGAGTCCGGAGCTAAAAAGGGTAACTTTTTTTTTTTTTGAAAAAACCAAAACAACTCTTTTTTTAATAACAAAAGGGCAAAGGCGCAGCACCTTACCCTCTCCTACTAACGCCGCGTTATAACGACTAAGATGGCGGTTGACACTGCAAAAAGGTAAGGCACAGTAGCGCCTTACATGTTGATCCTTTATTTTATTTTATTTTTAATTTTTCCTTCTCCCTTGTTTGGTGCCATAGTAATTGTTGATATTTTTTCTTCATTGTGAATTTGAAAAAGAAATCCTAAAAATAGTAGAGAAAAGAATAGGAATATATTTCTAGCATTAAATGTTAAATGTTGGCCTTGACCAAGAATTACTCATTAAAACATAATATTTTATTAAAGTAGAGGCCCAATTTAATTTTAAATTCACAGCTTAAAGTCTATCTTTCATTTTCTTTTTGAGTTAATATTTTAGAATAGGGAAAAGAAAAGTTAAAATTTTTAAAAAAAGAAGCTCATTGCTAGCATAGGAAAAACAATGTTATCTTGTAAATTAAAATTTGTCCCCCAGAAAAATGTAAAAATGGTTTTCCTTTTTATTTTTAAAGAAAAGACTTAACCATCTATCATACAACAACAACATACCAAATGGAATCCCACAAGCGGGGTCTGGGAAGGGTAAAATGTACGCAAACTTTACCACTACCTCATAGGAAAAAAAGGGGAAACGGAAAGGACGACTAACAACACAAGCACATGATGATATGTAAACACATGATATAACGATAACATCAATATGTATAAGATAGATAATGACAACACATGATATAAAACACGACTATCTTACTATACGACAAGGCCAGACATCCACATAACCCTACCAACCAAATTAGCCTTACTCTAATTTGCGACCTCCGCTTCCTTCTAAGGTAATGTCCTCGATGAAATCAAGTTTCGCCATATTTTGTCTGATCACCTCCCCCCAATACTTCTTCGGTCTACCTCTACTCCTCCGTATACCTCCCAAATCCAACATCTCACATCTCCTAACAGGAGCATCGGTACTCCTTCTCTGCACATGTCCAAACCATCATAGTCTCGCTTCCCTCATCTATCATGATTAGAATTTTTCTTTATTCATTTATATTTTGATCATTAATTCTAGCTTATGTCATATGTCTCCAACCTAAATAAGAACTTGAAGAAAATGGAGAACTCCATTCAAAATATATATTTGAAAAATTATTAAACAAATATATTATTTTTTGAATTTATAATTCAAAAGTTGGATAAATTCAAATGTTAAAGAACTTCAAGTAATAGTCTAAATGTATTAAAGGCTTGTTAAGTATGTTTAAAAAAATACTACATAGTTGGTAATTAGCCAGTAATGTATAACAACAACAACAACAATATACCCAGTGAAATCCCACAAGTGGGGTCTTAATTAGCCAGTAATGTCATAACAATAAATTGCATATTGAAACATGCTTTTGACAACACTGCATGGAGGTTGCTTCTCCTATGGTCGACTTGGTATTTCTGTTTATTGAGTTGTATCTAGTGTTTTGTAGTCCGGTAGTAGTAGCTCCATGGCTTTATGTATTTTAGGGTCTTATGGGCAGACTTACTTTCTTCAGCTTCAGCACTTAATATCTATTTATTACACCGTTTGGGACTATTTATTGCATATCCTACCTTAGAAGGTTTGTCTTATGGGTAGTAGTTCACTAGGTTCCCTATTGCAGTCTATGTACCAAATTTGGGTCGTGAAAATGAGTTAAACAAACAAGGGCACAAGCAGCAAAGACATCATACTTGTTCTGAGAATTTTGTTTATAATCTAAAAGCTGATTGACAAGAATGAAATGCATGCAAATAATCACAAACCCGTCTCCTTTTTTTTTTACCGAGAAAGTAATGATTCACAATCCTGCGTGTTTTGCTTAAGTTCTTTGTATTGCTTATAGACAAAAGACAAATGGTCAGGAAATATTATTAAGCAATCTACTCTATACCTGCCAATTTCTTTTCTACATGTGTCCATTAGGAACCTTATAGCTGTTGTGCAAATACTTGTTTAAAGAAATAAGGATTCAGGAGCAGAAAAAATAAATGGCAGTTTGAACTTAGGAGCTGAAAGGCCATTTATACTCCAAACAGAAAACCACAGAAACAAAACAAAAGACGAGGAAAGTTGTCCAGTTGACATTTACCTGCCGTAAGATTTTCCCCACTGACTGAATCAAGTGCTCAGTTTCCCGTTCTATTACCGGGTCTTTGTCCGAGCTGGTCAATGGATCAACATTAATCGTGTTGGAGCCAGCCTCAGCAGAATCACTGCTAGCCCTCAAAGCATGGCATTCAGAATGGCTGGTTGAAGTCCGTGATTCCAACTCTTGCAACATCCTCTCCAGTAATTCAACATCAATTCGCTTCTTTTTTGTCATATCCAACACCTTCTGTACTGCTTCCAGTGCCTTCAAAGAAGAAAATAAACCAACTTCAGCTTTTTCATCAGTAAATAAAACTTCATTGATGTCAGCACTAACAAGGTGATGAATATATCCATTAAAATACAAAAGTTCCCTGTTAGAGTATTTGAGATACTAGGAATTTGTTTGAGCATTATCCTCTAGAGAAAGAAACAGAAATTTCTTTTGAGAAAAGAGAATAAATTCGAGAAAGAAAGCATATGCAGGGAAAGTATTTGCTCGACCTTTCTATGGATACAACTTAATGTAGAAAAGAACTCAATTGCACAGGTGGAGAACAGACTTGAAAAATCGTTATATGCCTGCAACAGAACACAAGCAGCATAATTTCAGAAGCTTGCTCTGTTCTCTCAAAGGTAATGCTTTTATTTTAGCATTATCGTGCTAGTCCTAACCAGATAAAGAAAAGCATTATCATGCTAGTCCTAACCAGATAAAGTTCTTTATCATCATCTGGTTAGGCACTTATTTTAGTTTTTCAGTTTATTTAATGTGTAATTTCTGTAACGATAAAGTAAGTATTCTACATTCACGTTTTTTTTAAAAAAAAAAAAAAGGTAAAATTTATATGTCAGCTTAAAGCAATGTTTACAGTCTAAAGCCCTACTAAACTTTACAAGGCTTCCAAAATTTGTAGAAAGATTTTGCATCCTCTACAAAGAACTCTTTACACCAAATGAAAATTAAAAATACTATTCATATGCACTACTTGGATGGAGCTAACTCTATTCTACATTCATTCACATATTATTATGGCAAAGAACTCTTGCTGTTCGGTGCCACCAAAAAGGAATAGGTTCTCCAAAGGGTCATGAAATGGCATTTCCAAGTAACAACAACGAAACAGCTCAAGTATTCCCCCATTTACAAAGGAGAAATTGATCACCTATAAGAAATGTTTCAACTCTCAGGAAACCCCAATCCCTCTTGTGCTGCTGTTCCAAAAGTAGATCTAACTCTGCATTATGATTATCCATCTCCCAATCATTCTTGGATAATTGAATAAACAACGCCTCATCATATTACCATATAATGGTTTATATTTATAATATTACCATGTGAACTAAGATAGTGGGATCAGAAGTGCAATTGCTCAACTCAAATCGTGGGGCTTACTTTTAGATTCTCGTACATTGTGCAAGACAAAAACCTAAGCTACACTCATAGAATAAGACACCTGTGGGTTTCTTCCCTCCATAAAGAGGCATTAGACGGGGTGATCCTATTTCACCATTCTTATTCATCTTGGCAATGGAAGGCCTCAACAAAATGATTCAGAAAGCAAGTTTTTTGCATTGGATTGAGCCATTTAAGATAGGAAGAGACCTAGGATCTCAAGCTGATGTACTCATCTGCTATATGCAGATGACATATTGATTTGTTGTGGTGCTTAAAGATCACAAGTGATTCTTTATGATTGAAGCTATTTCAGGCTTACACATGAATATGCTAAAGAGCACTATCTACCCCAGTTAATGAAGTTTTAAACTTGGAGGAGCTCCCTGATATCATGGGTTGTAACAATGTCTCATTTCCTTCAACGTACTTGGGTCTGCCTCTGGGTGCTCAGTATAAATCCACTGAAATTTGGACTTGGCCTTGTTCCCAATGCCAACTCAGGTTATAGAACAGATTGACAAGATAAGGAGGAACTTCCTCTGGGAAGGGAAACGGGGAGGAACACAAATTTCATCTCATCAAATGGAAGGAAATCACATGACCAAAATACCAAGGAGATCTTGGCATTAAGAACCTTGCAACCCACAACAGAAGTATTATGAAGTAGCCTTGGTGATCCAACTTGGGAGAGGCAGGGGTTTGGAAAGATGTTATCATAGCTAAGCATGGAAGGCTAAATCAATGGTGCACAGATATTAATACACTTCCTTATGGAGTGGGATTATGGAAGGCTATTAGGATGTTGTGGGACACATTTGATCAGAATGCTTACTTTGAATTGGGCAATGGTTCCCTCCTAAAATTTTGGACAGACAAATGGCTTGGTAATAGAACTTTTTTTTAATGATAAAAGAAACCCACAGCCACTACCCTTTATGCACAGGGTAAAACCTCTGTTCCTATACAATAGCTCACAAACCACACGGGAGAGGTAACCCGCACTAGGCAAGTCCAAAGTGACACGCTCAACCCAGAAGGCAAGCCACTTGCTTTCACTGGCGAGGGGTTTCAAACTTGAGACTCCAACATGGAAGTTCCACCCTGAAGGATTTCCCAGATATGTTCAGAATTGCTCAAGATCACAACTCTGTTATTGCTGCTAATAGAGAAGGGACCAACTGGAACCTGATATTTTTTGAGGGAATATGCACGATTAGGAAGTGAATGATCTGGTAGATCATTTTTCTACAATACAACATGTTATATTGAACCCCTCATATGGGGACACCAATAAGGAGTTTCTACAGTCAAGGAAGAGTACCAATAATTGTGCTCTAGAAACCCCATGATAGATAACTGTCCCTGGAAACTCATTTGGAGGACCAAGCTACCACCTAATGTTGCCTGTTTTACCTGGACGGCTCTATATGAGGCATGTCTCACCCAAGACAACATAAAGAAAAGGAAAATCCAGCTCCCAAACAGATGCTATATGTTCAAAAAAGAGGCGAAACCCCCAGATACCTCTTCTTCATTGTGAGGTAGCCTCAGAATTATGGAGCATGTTTTTTGTCTCTCTGGTCTCAATTGGACCACAGCCCTCACAGTTAAGGATGCTTATGAGAGTTGGAGCCTACAGAAAGTTGACAAAGCCAGCAAGAAGCTCTGGATCATGATATTTGCTTGTATTATTTGGTGTATTTGGTCAGAGAGGAATAGGAGATGTTTTGATGGAGAGTCAACCACTTAAGGTGTTTTGAAGGCTAGGTGTACTGCAAATTTGTTTAGTTGGTCCAACTTATATCCTGCTGTTAATGCAGAATAACTTCAGGATTTTATAAACTCATGGCTTAGATGGTTATATATTAGCCAGAAATTTTTGTAAGCTCAAATGCCATGTCTTGTAATTCTTTGCATCTTCAGATGTTATTATCAATACCACTTACTTTATCAAAAAAAGAAATAGGCTCAGGAAATAACTGATGCCATGAAAAATATGAATGTTAGAGAGGCACACAATCCAAATGGCCCCCGTAGAGTTCCGAAAGTACTTTGCACTCTTGAAGAGGCTGGAATATTATAACTTACACCAAGCAATTTAGTATCATATTAAAAATAGAAAGATACCAACGGAGTAGAGAAAGTGTACCAGGGTGCAAATGTATAACAACAAATGAGATTTTAAAGTTGTATAAAGAAGTATCATGATCTTGAATATAGGAGTCGTGCAATGAACTTCAAAAAAATTATAAAGCATAGATTAGGACATAAAAAAGTAAAGGAAAATAGATTGGTGAATCTACAATATGGGCTATATTATTTGCTAGACGATGAATTACAAGAATAAAAGAAGGATCTCCAGATGATATTCAATGACCGAGAGAGAGCCTATGGAGTGTCAACAAAAGTTAACTGATGCATGCTGTGGAATAAAAGATTTTTATCAAATAAAATATATAAATGTCATAAAGGATATATAAACTCGTTGAACTTCACCTTAAGTGCTTACTTCCATGAGTCTAGGTCTGTCATTTGCGGATAAGAAATCAAGAAATGTTCAATAAGTTAGCTCATGCTCTAGTCTTTCATCTCTTCTTTTCTACTCATCGATGTATGATCCTTAAGGGGAACAAATAACCCCCACCCTACATGGTGAACCTACACTTGTGTAAGAATATTGAGAATGATACGAAGGAATTTTCCATAACAACGAGTTCATTGAGGATCTGTATTGAAAACTAAGTTGCACAGACTCTTCATTACTGATGCCGCACCCGGGTCCAATTCTCCAAAAATACACTACTTTTGGAGAATCTGACCAACCCGTTGACATTTTGGAAGAGTCCGAGCAACCTAGCCGGAAACTATACTTGATTAGCCAAGTGTTAAAAGGGTTAACCAATAGTTTATATAATAGGACTCTACAGTGTATGCTATTGCTAGCCTTGGTAAACCAAAATCTTAAGTTGTTACAAAAAGCTGGCTGTAACTCTTGCCCAATCTTTTCTGTTTCTTCTGAAGTGATACAGCCACTCTGCTTACCTCAGGTACTTTCTTTTACCATTTCAACATATCAGAATTTGGAAGTACATGGCAGTTGTGGATGCACAATATATAGAAAATTATGAAGAAGCCAACACCAGTTTATTTACCTGATCTGATACTTAAATCTTAAGATTTCTTATGAGTCTTTTGGCGAAAAATAAAATATTTTTTGCAGTCCTGCTTTGAAGATATCTCTTTTGAGTAGAGGACCTTGGAAACAACCTCTCTACCCCACAAAGGCAGGCACATAAGGTTTGCGACATACCACCCTCCCCGGACCTCAATTATGGGATTTCACTGACTATTATGTTGTTTGTTTGCAAAGTTCAGATTTTTCTGTGGAGTTCATTTTGACATGGTGATTCAAAGGACATCTTAGAAGATTACATAACGAATTTTGACCTAGTTTTCAATATCTTTCCTTAAGTTAATTGAAATGGAGGGAGTAGTCACATATAGAAAAGTCTATCATATCAAAGACCAATAGAAACATGATGGTCGCGACTGACTTAAGAGTATTATCTAAGTGTTCAAAAAGATTTTGCATAAGATTTTGACTATACCTGACTGAAATTTCCAATATCTGCAGCAACGCGGCTAAAATTTTCCCACATCTGCCAGCTGTCTCGCCTGCGAAAGAGCTCCGAGATCAAACAAACAAATTCAGAGTGGGACGACATGATTTTACTGTGTCTTCTTCCATTGCTCTGGTACAAGGGGAAATGAAGTGAAAAGTATACTTTCATGTGTTTTATCCAACTGCGAATGGGTTGGAAAAACTGGGTTTTGTTGTGGCAAAAGAAGAGTGAGTGGAGGGTGTGGGTGGCTGGCTAGGCTAGATGAGTTT
This sequence comes from Solanum medicagineum, assembly GCA_026153255.1. Classification (NCBI taxonomy): domain Eukaryota; kingdom Viridiplantae; phylum Streptophyta; class Magnoliopsida; order Solanales; family Solanaceae; genus Solanum; species Solanum medicagineum. The sequence continues at coordinate 4,038,867 of JAPFFP010000098.1, forward strand.
GAAAAACTGGGCTAGAGAGGTTGGAAGGGATAAGACGGAGGGGTTTCATATCCTCCCATTTTCAGAGCCCCACCTGAGTGACTCCGCAAAAGAAAGTGCAAGACATACATATGGACACCAGATGAAAAATTAAAATATGAAATGTAGGGGGAGTATAGCAGGATGTTAGTACTTCAGCTTCAAGGCTTCCTTAAATGCAATAAAGGCTTCCTTGTTCTTCTTCTTAACCATATGCCTGCATAGTGAAGAACCAAACACTTGAACAGATTTTTAAAAAACAGAAAAAAAGTATGAAAATTTCCAAGGACAAATAAGTAATGCAAGCAGAATTGATTCAATAAACAAAGAGGTGTCAGCATTTTGTGTAACCCCCTTGGCCTTGTAGTCCAACTTTATAGAGTTAATGGTTGTTTTCTATTCACAGCTTGTAAGGATGTCCATTACACTTGATTTCTTCCTTCATTGCTTAGAAGACTAGAATTAAAACAAACATCTTACTTCTCTCCATCTATTTAAATTATAATATTGCTATTGCAGTAATTTTCAAAAGAAAATCAGAAGAGTACACTAGTTCTATTTGAAAAAGAAAATGTATATAAACTGCTGACTCCCTACCATAAGAAAGTAGAGACCTCCAATACTCTGAAACATACTCATTCACCATATCACTCCATAATTTTTCCAACTCCCAATGCAAATCCTGATTGGAGTTTCTACTCATTTGATCAGAGCAAAGCTCAGATGCAATGATCTCAACTTGTTTTAATAAGGTATTATTATCTCACTTATCAAGAATTACTTATATGACCTCCATAAATGAGTTGCATTAACATTTCAGCCACAATCCAGTGGCTAGCTATTAACATTTCACTCTTCACACGTAGCAAATGTGAAGTTGCTAGCTATTATACAAGTTGGAGCATGACAAGAAATACTTCAAAGACTCCATGAACTTTGGAACTCTAGAGCTAAAAATTCTTCAAAAATCTAATTCTTGGACAAAAAGTACAAGGAAAGTAGGAGGAGAAAAAGAACCAGCCGAAATTTACTAATTTCTTGTCTGTATTGGACATTATTGAGGAACATGATCTATTTCTTACTGAAACATGTACAAACAACTAGTTACTATCTAAGTGTCTTCCTTCTCCTTTTTACAAGGATTGTTTAACTTATTTGCTGAACTGGACACCAGACCAATCTAAAAATAACTTTTGGTCCAACAAATAATTGAATTCATTTTTTGATAGCCTATAAAATACAGAAAACCAATAAAACCAACAATTGTCATCTGACCTATAAATTTCCTAAAATTATTCAAGGGTGAAAGAACATACAGGCAAGCAATATTATTCCAAGCCTCTCCATTTTCAGGATCCAGCTGAACAGCACGTGTGAATCCATCCAGCGCCTTCTCAACATCTCGAGCCTGTTATGTTCCAGACGATCCCACAAATCATGTAGTGAATGCATACCAAAAGGAAGAGAAATGAACACTACATAGCATCATGTGCATTCCTTACAACTTATAGCCATCAGTGATCTCAATCAGCATACAAATAAAAATACTGTTAGAATCCTTAAATAAGGGATTATGTTTCCTTGATTCTAGGGGCATGTTTCCTTAATTCTAGGGATTATAGGATTA
>JAPFFP010000098.1:4040611-4055784 GCA_026153255.1 Solanum medicagineum
TTTAGCCCGAGGATGTAGGCATCATTTGCCGAACCTCGTAAATCATTCGTGTCCTCTTCTCTTTATGTTTTTCTACAAATACAGACCTTTAAAGCAGCAGCACCAAGTGCAAACCATCCATCTGGATACATAGAATTCATTGCCATTGCAGATTCCCTGAAAATAAAGGAAATATAGATCAAATCAGTGGATAAATCGGGGAAAATTAGTTAATATTTAACAATTATCAAGTGAATAGAAGCATGCAATAAGCCAACCATAGATCTTTTGACTTCTCGTACTCCCCCTTGTTGTATGCACTACGGGCAAGGGCACGCTGTGAGAAGAATTTGGATCCAAAAAAAATTAGAAGATAAGGAAAGAAAGAAAATAGAAAACAATTGCCACACTAAGATAGGCAACAAGACATTTTGATTCACCTGTGCTCGAGCAGACTTATTACCCGACACTTCCTGGGCTTTCTCATAGCATTTGTCATCATTTGTAACATCTCCAAGAGAACACCTAAAAGAGGATCAAATGGTATTATACCAGGTAATTAATACCCAAACAAAAAATAACATGTACATTTGAAGTGATCTTATAATATCCAGAAAATGCGAATGGAGGTCAGGGTTAAGTATGAAAATGAAATTGGTGCATCTAATTAATATAAATGAATTCAGGAATGCATAGAGAGGACAATGACCAACAACTTAATAATGCAAAAGCTTCTCCAGCGAAGATTTTTTTTTTTCTAATTACAAAATGAAAGCATCTCATTGTCGTAAACAGTCTTTTGTTTGTGGCAGAGATAGGGAAGATCACAATAGCACGAGAAGATTGTGGATGGAAGATCACATTGCTGCTGAAATGTAGTAAGGTAAATACTGATAGGATTGCAACCTTTTATGAGTACAGGAAGGCTTGAATCTGGGGTAAGAACTTCGTCAAAATATAACCCTAGACATTTCTGTGTTGATAAATTTTGATTTCTCATTAAGTGTTGGTGGAGTCCTTAAAGCAACATTTTGCCAACTAACTGAACGTTCAGTAACAAGAGGCCCTTGAATTATACAAATAAGTTTCGTGATAAAAGTGAACTTTTTCAATTCCTTAGAGGTCTTAGACAAGGAGACCCTGTGTCATCATTTTTTTATTCCTGCTGACTATGGAGGGTCTGAAACACATGTTCAGAACAGCAAAGGGAAATGGTTGGGTAAAAGGATTTAGTGCTCAGATAGGGAGAGGTGATGATCTGGAAATCACACATCTTTTCTACGCAGATGATGCTCTGGTTTTTCGCTAAGCAGAACTGGCACAAGTAAGAAACTTAAGAGCAATCCTTACAATATTAGAGGGCATTTCAGGCCTTCATGTTAACTGGTCAAAAAGTTTCCTCTTCTCTGTTAATCAAGTAGACAATTTACAAAGTCTAGCTGAGAATCTGGGATGTCAGATAGCCTCTCTGCCTACAAAGTACTTGGGTTTGCCTCTGGGGGCCAAAAACAAGGAGTTGAAAGTATCAAGTGAGGTGATGGAGAGATGTGAGAAAAGACTCTCACGATGGAAAAGACAGTACTTATCACTGGGGGGTAGTTTTAGATCGACTACCTACCTACATGATGAGTCTATTTCCAATACCCAAGAGCACTGAGAAGAGAATCAACAGAATGAGAAGATCCTTCATTTGGCTAGGAAACAAAGAAAAGGGAAGCTACAACCGGTGAAATGGGTACTTCGAGCAGAAAACAAGGTGTCTTGGCATGAGAAATCTTAGCATCCAAAATAATTGCTTGCTACAGAAATGGCTATGGAGATTTTGTACTGAACATAGAGCCCTCTGGAGAAGATTCAGAGCAGGGAAATATGGCTTGTTTAGCCAATGGACTACTGAGGAGGTGAAGGACTCGTTTGGATGCAGTGTGTGGAAGACCATTAGAAGGTTGCGGCCACAGTTCAATAACAATATCTATATTAGCGTGGCCAATGGCTTGAAAACAGACTTCTGGAATGAAATCTGGAAAGGAGATGATAGCTTGAGGAACTTATTCCCAAACCTCTACACCTTGAGCTTGCAAAGATCTGCTACTGTCACTCAAGTATGAAGCCAACAAAGATGGAATTTAGAGTTCAGGAGGGCTCTGAATGACTAGGAAATTGAGGATGTGGCCGGGTTCTAGAGGTGCTAAACACCCCACCAGACATGTCTCAAATAACGGACAAGCCAATTTGGAAGCTACATAGCAAAGAAGTGTTCACAGTTAAACTGGAGGATGATTGCTAATCAGCCAGTGACTAACCAGTGGCCTTGGAAGCTAGTGCGGAAGACAAGAAGCCCATTAAAAGTAGCATGTTTTTCCTGGTTGATCATAAGAAAAACTAGCCTTACCTATGAGGCAATACAAAAAAAGGGGATGCAGTTATGCTCAAGATGTTTTATGAGCGAGCAGAAAGCAAAAGTAAATAATCATTTGTTAATTCACTGTAAAACAACTTCAGAATTATGGAACATGTTTTTGTGTATACTAGGGGTAAGCTGGGTAATGCCAAAGACAACCATGGAGCTCCTTAATAGCTGGACAGGAATTGCCAATAGAAGGAAAAGTGAAGATTGGTGGAAGACTATCCCAGCATGTATACGGTGGACTCTATGAAAGAAAGGAATGCTAGGTATTTTTGAAGGATAAAAAGATAGTTTTTAAAAGATAAAATGAATACTTAAGTCTTTTGTTTTTTGTTTTTTTTTGGGTCTAAGCAAGATTTGGTAGGGGAAAGCATAGAGATAGTCACTTTTATAGGAAACATGTAATTCTGTATATCTTTGTGAGGGTGCGCCCACCACCCCGCAGAATGTAAGTTTCCAATTCATCATCAGGATGAATTCTTTTGTGAATTCAAAGGTACCCGTATCTCAAAAAGTAAAGTGAATGGTTATTGTATCATTAAAACATGAAACCTCCTGTTCTCAAATCATGCCCTTGATACCTTGTAATGGTTCAAGAGATGCACCTGTTTTCTTTTGATTACTCGGAAAATTTCTATTTCTTAAGCTGGAGGAAATTTAATATTAGAAACAGGAAAATCAGTTAAAATGATAAATGGAAGATAGAGTTTCGTCAGTATACCATAACCTAGGGTCACAGGGTCTGTAGGACAATCGAGCTTTGATAAGTTCAACTGCTGCTGCTTTCTTCTCCATTAGCCTACAACATTCAAACAATATTTTAAGCTGAAACTGCACAGAGCTGCAGATAAAAGCCATGTTTTGAGAATTTCGATTGTACCTATAACAGTATATTAAGTTATCCCAAAGCTCAAGATCCTCGAAAACTTTAACAGCTTCCCCTATCAAACCACAGCTCACTAGCAGATCTCCATACTCCCTGAACAAGAACTCATTGCACTTGTTAACTCAGTGAATCTAATTATGAGATGACATTCCCTAAGCAAAAATATTTACAGAATTAGTTCAGTAATAGCTAGCCAAACTAAATGAAGAATATTAGAAGAGAAAGGAAACAAAAGTGTCTATTAAACATTACTAATCAGCACAACTAGTATCATAAATTTACTTGTCGTTTTTGCACCAACTGCACAAGTTAGTTTTTATATAAGGGATTAACATTCATGACACCAAAAATTCAGGAAGTAGTACCATCACATATACACGAAGAATTATTTCAGAAAACCCAAGAAAGTAAAGTTGGATTGATGGAAGAGCAAATTTACTTGCGCAATGCAGGAATCGTAGGGATATTAACTCCAAAACAACAACACATCCTTTGTGTAGCTCCAGGAGAAGGATCATATACGCCTTGAACCTGAGGTAGCTCAAATAATTAATTTAACACAATAAAAAGAATTCTTGATTTAAAAGGCAAGACCCAAATAAGATAACTAATGAGCTTTGAGTTCAATCTGCTTTCATCAACTTGTACATACTTAGTGGTCCGTTTTGTTTTCTCCTTGATAGATTAGATCCAAGGGGGGATTTGAATTTTGAAACCTAGAACTTACCAGCTTTTCCATCATCAGCAATGCACGCTGCTTTGTACGGCCACGCGTTGATTCCCACCGAATGCGTAATATATCACACAAATGCCGTAGCTGAATGAAAGAAAGATGCTTGAGTCTGCTGACATTCCATCATTATGGCCTGAAGCTCACTATAAATCAAGTACAAAGCCTAGAAGGAGAATGACCGATAGAAGCAAAACGAGAATACCAGCAAGATGATCAATACTCAGAGAGGACTATAAATCTGATTTTCCCTTGTACATAACTTTTGTTACAAAATCTGAATAACAATGTATATAGATAATATAGCTGATTGTTAGGAATTTGAATATTTAGTTGCCATAGTTAGCTTATCCTCTCCATGTATTTATATCATTGTTCTCTGAGTAATAGGCAAGTTATTTTCTCCATTTTGTTAGATAGTATCAGAGCCATGACAGATCTGCTAGGTTAGTAAAAATATTCATAAAGTAATTTGGTGTGTTTAGGAGTTGGGATTTACCCCCTTTAACCCAAGAAGACTTGCCTTTCCCAGATAAGTAGAAATCTAGATTCTGGAGGTTGGGAGGACACACATTGGTAACAACCTTTCCAGTGATCTGGTATCCTCACAATATTTGTGGTAAGAATTTGGTGAAATTTGGTTTGAACAATCCTGATTTGTGAGAGCTTTGACAACTCCAGACTCTGTCAGCCAGCTTCTTTACTTTTTCGATCATTTTATTTTCTGTAATTTGGTGGCGGCTCCGTGTCACTGCTGGAAGCTGCTGCGTTGGTCTTTGATTATTTGTGCAGTGTTGGCTATAGATTTCTGTCATATTTATTGTTCACTGTCAACTCCTCACTTTGCTTGCATAATGAATTTATCACATGGGTAAATTGGCGATTTTTCGAAAATTTTCAAATTTAAGCAAAGTGATTATTCTATGGTCTGCTATAAATCTGTTGGTTATTAAGTTATTGGTGGTCCAACTTCATTTATTTTATGATATTGTTATTTTTCCACATAAATTAAGTTGAAAAATGATTCTACACAATAGAGGAAAGGCTACAGATAACTGCAATGAGAAAACAGTTAATGCTGTTGTTGCTTCTGGTCAATCAATTGGTCAAAAAATTTTGGTTTCATCGGAGAAGTTTGATAAATTCTTGCAGTATCAAAAAAATCATTGAGGGAATCTATTAGAGTTACTACCCTTGCTAAGTCCAATAAAACATGTCTTGTCTCCTTTTTTATTTTTATTTTCTTTTGATTTGTACCGGGTATCTGAGTCTCTTAGAGCCCCAACTAATCCCGGGGGTGCACAAGCCCTCGGCAAGGAGTTTCCCGCAAGTGCACCACGGTTAATTCAGGTTTTACCTCAGAAATTGTTTGCACCAAGTGGGTTTTGATCTTGAGACCTTGAAAGGGAGCAAACGCCAAGGCTCAAGTCTATTACCACCAGGCCAACCCCTACGGGTTAAATTCGTCTTGTCTCCTTTTCAAATAAGTGGGTGATTGATTATGGTACCACTGATCATATGGCCGGTAATCCTAATTTATTTTCTAGCTTTCAATCATACAAAACACTTTATCCTATTAAGGGATGGTTCAACTTGTAACATTGTCAGATCTGGGACTGTTAAACTAACCTCTTCCATTACTTTGTCATCTACCCGGAATTGGACTATAACTTGATATGTTAGTAAACTTACTAAGGGCCTCAATTATTATATCTCGTTCTTTCCCAATTATTGTTTGTTTCGTGATCTTACAAAAAATCAAGTTATTAGTAAAGGACATATATATATATATATATATATATGATGGTCTCTACATCCTTGATGAATATGAGCCTCAATTAGTTACCAATTCCAGTGTCGTGTCTCCATTTGAAGCACATTGCCGATTGGGATATCCCTGGTTAGCTATCTTGAAGAAACTTTGTCCTTAGTTTCTGAACATTTATTCATTGGAATGTGAGTCATGTCGATTTGCAAAACATCACCGCAACTCATTAAGTCCAAGGGTTAATAAGCGGTTGAGTCAGCTTTTGAGTTGGTCCACACTGATGGTTAGACCATCCTTGTTATCTAGAGCGGAGTGTTGGCCAGATGCATGTTGCGGAGAAGAGGATGTTGAAATGGATGTGTGGACAAACTAGGAGTGGCAAGATTAGGAATGAGGTTATTCGAGAGAAGGTGGGAGTGGCCTCTTTGGCAAACAAGATGAGAGGCGAGACTGAGATGGTTTGGACATATGCTGAAGGTGTGTCGACGCCCTAGTTAGAAGGTGCAAGAGGTTAGATTGTAGACCAAGAAAATAATGGGAGAGGTGATTAGACAGGATATGACAGACCTTATATAAAGAGGAGTGGAGATCGCGTATTGGAGTAGAAGACTAGGGGTATGATGTCATCTTGCCTTGTGATGATTTAAGATTTGTCATAGGATTAGTCATTCAATTATAGTTGTGTTGTTATTACTCTTCAATTATTTTGTAATGTTTATTATTTTTTTCCTTATAAAATTGACATTGCTTTTTGTTTTAGCTGTTATTTTATATCTATTGTTTTTCTTCTTTTATTTAGGGAGGATACATTTGAGTCGGGGGTCTTTCAAAAATAGTCTCTCTATCTCCATAAAGTAGTGTTGAGGTTTGTGTACACTCTACTACCTTCCCTAGACCACACTTGTGGGATTCACTCGGTATGTTGTTGTAAATCAAATGTTATATTTTTTTTATTTTTTTTTTGAAATTAGTAATGTAAAATCAAATATAATATTTTAAATCAAAACGTAGTATTTTTTGTTGAAATAAAATTTCTATAATATTTTATTGATACAATGTTTAATTCCATATTCAAATTTAGATATTGAAAACAAATGGTCTTAATCATTCTGCGTTCAGATCTAAAGACCACATCTTAATATTCAGATCTGTATTCGGATCTACACATCTAGATCTTAATGTACATCTTAATGTTCAAATTCAACTGTCTTAATCTTAATGGAAACAAATGAAGCATTAAAAGTTTGGAGTGTAACTTTGAATCTGATGTTTCAATTAAAGCAATTGCAATGCAAAAAAGAAGAAAATATTGTTAGAAACAAGATAAACCTCACCGTAAAAGGAGATGACTGCTGGGAATCAATTGCCTCAATATAAGGAGCCATCTCCCACCCTGAAACATCAGCGCACACATGAGAAGCAAAGAATTTCAAATGCTCTCTCATCCATTACAAATACCCCCGGTTGTGATAAAGTAAAGATAGACCCAACTTCTACATCATACATGCTTCATCTATAATATAAACCACTTTTGAGATTGGCATTACTTGGTCTCTCGAAATCCGGGGAGGTCAATTTGTCTTTAGCCAGCAAGCTCATCAGCATTACTAATGCTCTTATTGATCTTCGCATGTTATTATCTGCAGGCAGCAGCCTCTCCTCTGCATTTTCTAAGGCTGAGTATTCTCCTACATGCCTTTCTCTATAGGTGTGTTCCCATACATGCCTTAGTTAAAATGTTCGCACTTAGAAGTTAATTCAGGAATTCAAGGACTTCAATCAGGAAAAGAAATCCAATTTTTCTAAATTGACTGAACTCGTGCAAAGTCTAGTAAGGTGACAACATGCTAACTTCAGATGAAGAGCAATGATTTCTTCTTGAAAGCAATCAAGCAAAGATCCTTCATTGTACTTCTAGGTTCCACTCAAGTAATCCCACCCATGGTTGCTATCAACCTAGGCAATAGAATCAAAAGAGGAAATGGTGCTGTTTCCAAGTATATGTAAATACAAATTTTGAACAATGAGAAAGTTGTATGAAAAAGGAACGGTGTCAAGCATTTTGAAGCATCCAAAAAAAGAAGGGAGTAACAAATATCCCCACAGAGTATGTTCCACATGGTCTGGAGCAACGCCCTTCAATGGTCATTCCTTATGCTATTGAGATAGTAATATAAAACTTTTTCTATTATCAAAAAAGCAACAGCAAAACGACAGAGCAGTAAATAGGGATTCTTAATGACACAGTCAGGCAGCTTACTTTGCAGTTCATCACTCCGAGCTCTCTTCTCAATTGAAAGACATTGTGCTAAAATTACTGCTTGCTGAGTAGGCTTTAATTGCATAGAGGCTATGCTGTAATTTTGAGCATCTTGTGCACTACATTCTGATTTTTTATCATCTTCCAAGAATCTAGGGGTCATCAATATGTCAGATGCTTCATGAGTTCCACTGGGACGTTGAGGAAAAGCATTTTCACCACCCGTAGAAACCTTATTTTGGAAATCATTACCAAGTGAAACACTACAATCATCACCATCTGTTCTACCCACAAGAAGAAGTTGTGCTTTCGGTTCCGCCTGTATACCAGAGCACCCTTTAAGTATATGCTTATGAAAAGAACTTTTCAGCGATAAGTGATCACAGACGTATTTCTAGATGATACGTGAAAAAACATACCTGGTGTAACGTGCGAAAGCCCAAAGCCCCACTTAGCGAAAAATTAAGTCTAGATGTTGCTGCAGCTGATTCAAAATGGACCCTAATACACATTACACAAATCATATCAGGTAGGGATTAATATCATGCTTCCGGATAAGTAGAAACACTACATTATTGAGCAGATTCATTATACTAGAGAATTATATGAGATAAGATCATTGATTACCGCACAAAGAAATCAACCTGGGAAATGAAACAAAATAAGAATGACTGTGATAGCAATATCGGTAAGTAATACAGCTCGATGCATGTCACTGAGACAAGCAGCTAAGAACAACTATTTAGGTAAATTTTCTCTCTATTAGGATACAAATTAACTGTTAAGAACACAGGACTAAAGAACGTAAAAAGAATAAGTAATAGACAAAACAGGGACAACTCAATGAAAAGGAAGATAACCACCAAACCTAACAAGAAAAGATAAATACAGCTGAAAAAGAAGACCACGCATGGACAGCATCACAAATAGAAGTTCCAGATTGCAAAAAAAATAATAAATAATGGCTCACAAGCAGTTCTGTTAAATGACAGATTATATATCATGCAACTCTGATGAGATGACCTTTTTTATTATCTTTTAGAGCCCTGTTTATAGACTGACAAGAGTGTAGAAGTCGAAATGAACAAGAAAAATGAAATCATTACTAACTTTGGATAGACAATCAATGGAAAATGATCCAGGTATGCACAATTATAGAATTGTGACTGAAAATGTCTTAAAAGCTTCTTCATCAAATAGCTAACCTGGAAGCATCCACTCGCCCATAGGTAAGTTCCATTATTCCTGCCTCCAAGTGAAGCATGGATACAATAGCAGAAGTGTCCTCTTCTGATATCAGAGAAGCCCAATAATATCTTATTTTCTCCAGGGAACCAATATGTTGCATACTTTCTCGCATGAAGACTTGCAATAGATCAAACAAAGAAGACGAAAGATCATCTAACAACTTCTGTTGGATGATTAACAGCCTAGCTAACCACCATGAGATGCTTCTAGCTCCATCCACCCCCGAATCGTTTCCTTCTGACAAAAGATCTTTTGTCCTCATAAGCAGTACCTTGGCAAAGGTTATATACTACAGGAGGAGGACCAAAGTGGGAGGAAAATAAAAAGGAAAACTTTGGCATCAACTCAGTGGTGTATGCAATAATACAACTTCGCTAATCAGGAAGTCCTTGTAAGCATTTATTCCAAGAAGTGCATAAACAGATATATTAACTCCAAAAAAAATAAAAATTTATGCATAACATGGATGCATACTTGCAGAAAAATATACTTCTCCATAGCATTTTACATGATCAAGACTCGTAGGTTAATCCCATAGTAAGTTTTAAATAACCTATTATTAAGTCTATGCAATGAAATTGTTGAGAGTACAGTTCCCTACCAAAAAGGACAGATTTAGTGAGTGGGTCAAGTGACGCAATGTGCTACATTTACTGTGTGTACCTATAAAACTCAATTCACTATTTCCCACCTACATTTAGGTGTATCTTCCCATTCGTTAAAAGCAAGTTAGAATCAATATAATCAATTCTCTCTCTCTTTATTTCCTTTCATCTCAATGATTCTGACAAGATGGAACAAAGACTTTTTTGCTTCAAATGGGTAAAGTAATCTACGACAATAGAGCTTTCTATCCTGTCAATAACTTTCAGCCTTACCTATCACAATATATATGCAATATTGACCCTACACTTGAAAGATTATAAGTATATGATAAATCAACATACAAATTTCCAGAAACACCTGATGTGTCATCACTAGTTCATGCTCACAAGAGAACTGAGGCATGCCATTTAGCACAAGATGTGGGAAGACAGTAAAGTTACCTGCAAATTCGAAAATTTGGCACATAAGTCAGAACCAACTGACACTAACTCCTTCTGTGCCCACACTTCCCATTCTGACCATCCACCAGAACTAGTCCTCATCTCTCCTTCACCAAAAATTGTTGCAACTAAAGGCATTGGCAGCAACTTCACCATTGGCCTTTAAAACAATAAAGTAACACACTCAATAAATACAACAAAAGAAACATAGAGCACACTTTATACACCACTAACACATTAATTGAGGCATCAAAAGGTTAAAAATAGTACTTCTCCATCACAACGAAATCCTCCATTCTATTCAAAAGGTTCGCAACATTCTTGTCTAGCCGTAGTATTTTACACAAAGTTCTCCCCTTTTGATTCTTTTATACATCTTTTAAAGAAAGATATCCATTTCTACAGTCATTTAATCATCCTTCGCAGCATTTGAAGGACCTAACAATTATGTAATTGCAATCTTTTTATACAAAACTGATCAAGTCAACTATTTGAAACATAAATAGGTAATATTAAAATGGGAAATTTCAGAAAATTAACTCGACTACGGAAAAACTTCCCAATGTCTTATGGTTCATTCAAATTACACATAAAGATGAAATCATCCTTCCTCCTCTTCTTTTCTTTGTCAAGGAGATCAGGATAATGCACTCAACAGAAATCTTTCAGTAGCATAAAGAAAATAGATTCAAATTGACAAAAACCACAGAAAAAGAGAACGAGTGTGATCTATGTTTCAAATTCAGCATATATGTATGAATATAATATAAGTGATATACCTGATCCATGCATAATTTCACGAAGATGGATACAAGTTATTGACGGCTATTTGGTATTGGCAATAGGTTCAAAAAAGTATATTATTATCAAATTTAGATATTTGTACCCTGATAAAATAAGGAACCATGGCATATATGTTCGGATAGATTAAGAAGGTTAAATAGAGACTAACCCAGTAATATTACACTGAGTAAAACCAAGAAGAGCTGCAACAGCAACAGACATAACAAGAACTGCTTTATACAACTTCGCAATACTATTAGGAGCAGAATCTTCAACCCCATTTGCATTTAGGAACAAAGTAACACAGTGGGGCACAAATTCTGAGTAAAAAGATTCAGCAGACTCGGAAGAATCGTTGAGCTGATAATTTACTTGTTGTGAGGTGAAAATAGCTTTAGCTCCATCAGATGAAAGCGCCTGTGTGTATTGACCCAACTCGATGAATTGCAGAACCTGTTCAATAAGGGTGTGCAGATGAGAAAAAGACGAAGTAGTGGGTGCGGATTGGTGAGAAGAGGAGGAGGATGGAAGTGAGCAATGTAAGAGACGAAGCTCAAGAGCACGAAGAGATGAGAGTTCGGCCATGGTTGCTGAAGAAATAAAATTTTTGGGGGTTTATGCAAGGGTTTTTGTACTTTTGAACTATCTCAAAAAAATATCATTTTTTTAATAATTTAAAATAATTTAATTTTCAAAACTATTTCATTGTGCTTATTTGGATCTTGGGTCAATAGTTATTCGTAAATTTTATTTTTTAATGATATAATTAAATATAATTAAATTTTTTCATTAAATATAAAATTAATATCTAATAAATATCATTAATATTAATTAAATTTTAAATTTAAACCAAGACATTTTTAAGAGAAGTAAGTGCTAGATAACAACTTTTATAGCCTGATTAGATCTTCCATAGCTCTGATACCAAGTGTTGAGCAGGACCTTTCGGGGGTATAGGATCTTTTCCATAGCATGTCGGGATTAACTTTTACTGAGTTAAATGTATTTTATGCAAACTGCGGATTAATCGTCATAAACCCAACCGAGAACACCCCTAGGCGATTCAACCTGCCATACAAGGCTCACCAACGGAATTACAAGGTTTATACCCAATTAACCCATCACTAACCATGTCGGGAACACCCCTTTTAGGGCTTACCAACGCCATAGTTGAAGCTTGGTTTGCTATAAAATTGTTTTAACTCAAACCCATGCTAAAACCTTTACCCCTCTTGGGACAAGCTCTTATTTTGGAGTCATCTCCATTTTAGATCATCACCAAACTATATCAGTTATTATCCAACACTTAAGAACTTAGCCCATAACTGGACCTAGCATAAACTCAAATTATAAAATGTAAACAAACAATAAAAGAAAGTAAATACCTGAAAGGAGGCTACTGGAAATTTGAACTTTTATTTACTTTACAGGAGTATTACAATGTCTAGAGAGAAGGGAGAGAAAATTTTTTGAGAGAGAGGGGGTGTCCAAAGACTTGCCCTTCAAAAGAAATCTTCCCTCTATATATAGAAAATAAAAAGTGCTACAGTAGCCGACAATCAAAAAGCAAACAGTAAAAGGCTACAGTGTCCTTTTCCTAAAAAGTCAAAAAGGGTACAGTAATCTCGCAGTAATAAATAGTAGGAAAGCACAGTAATCTGACAAAAAAGTCAAGAGGCAAATAGCAAAAAGTAATCCCATAATTAAATCTGATGTGGAGATAATCTTTAGAGGTGGTCCAATCTTCAGGCATTTCTTCTTTTTTCTGAATGATTTTCGAAATCTCATGTGTGAGTTTTGGTTTTAAAACTCAAAATCTCTTCCTCAGCCTTTTTAATTATTTCGGGTAAATCTTCTGACCCAACATTATTCACACTTTGAGAATCTTCAAAATTACTGTTCATGGAAATATCATCACCTGGAGAAATCTGTTTGGCAATATCCTGCTTTACTTGTTCCATATAGGCATGAATTAACTACTCTTGTGTCATTAATCCACCCTTTTTAATTTGAATCTTTTTAATTGTTTTGGTAAAATGGCTTTCTTCTGCAATCGGTATGTCTGATATAGTCTTGCTATATTTTACAATAGTAGAGTGAATTGTATCCAAAAGTTCCTGGCCGATCAACTTGTCGTCTGGTCCTTTAGTAATCAACTTGGGCCAGAATTTGATATGAAATCTTCGAAATAAACAGGGCATGTCATCAGAATCTGTCTCGACTTCAATGGTTCATCGGAAAATCTAAGGAATAGAAAATTCCATAAAGAAATTCATTAAAGTAGTTTTTGGATATAATCTTTCTTGTTGTTCCAATTCACTAATCTTTGGGGACACATCTACCCATTTACTGTATAAATCCTGGAATTGTTCTGGTAGAATGGTCTGGGAAGGTCCGAAATAAGACCACCATTTAATGAACCATGTTGGAATCTGTGTGCTTTTAAAAATCTGGGCACAAATCTTGATAAACCAAGAGTGTCTATGGTCATCATTCTCATAAAATAATGTTTTGGAAAAAGCATCGACATAATCCCAATAGTTGAAATTAACAGAAGTCTTTTGAATAGGATGTAAATACTAGCAATCTTTCAGAGTGCTCAAACCCCACTCTTCTGGCAAAATCAGCCTTTTAATAACCATTTTTGAAAAAGAAAAATATGTTTTATTTGGGCCTCCATTATTATTATGAGTAATCTCTACTGACCCAGTGGAAGTTAAAATCATTTCATAATGTAATCTAGTTTTATAGGTTTGCATTGGAAATAATGCATTATTCAAATATCTTTTCATGATAATTCATGGGTTATTTTTCCACTGAAAATCTTTATTTTCTACGTATAAAATAACCTCTTTCGTGGTATTTGTATCAAAAATCTCATCATCAGTTTTGCCTAAAATCGTGGCAAAGGAATCTTCATTTTTCAGATTGTAATCTTTTTGTGAATCCTCAACAGAGGCGGGTTGAATAGGAGCATTGCTCCCCCCCCCCCCCAGTTCCAGCATTGCTGGTAATGAAATTTATATATTTTTTATAATCTTCATAAGAAGGTCTTAAACTGGTATTACCAGTGCTAGATGAAGAACCTTCCTGGAGAAATTCGTTTTGGGCAGGAATTTGCCCTAGTGTCTGAAATCTGTTTTGGGTAGCTCCTCGACCTCTACCCTGAGTAGCCCTAGGCCAACTTGGCCTCATCCTGCAAAACTTAAGATGAATTTAGAAAAGATGATTTCATTGATTACTCAAATACAATTTCTATATTAATCTCATTTTCTAATACATTATTTTCAATTTCAATAGTAAAATGTTTTTCATTTCGAAACATATTATCAACATTTCTGGTTTTTGTTTTCTTAGAAATCTTCGGCCTTGGTCTGAAAATCTTATTTCTTTTAATCCACTGTCTTCTTCTTTTAGTCCTTTCCAAAAATTGTGCGTATGCCTGAAGTTTTCTCATCATCCTGGTTAATCAAATATTCTCTAGTAAGAAAATCTGGTAAACTATTGTCACTTTCTTTTTTATATTCTATGTCAAAATCAAATGGAGCTAAAAGTGCCTGCCATCTTGCAAACATTTGTTTGGACACATCATGTTTAAAATCCTTATTAAACATAAATTTAGCAGCTTGACAGTCTGTTTTTATTAAAAACTTTTGATTATATAAATCTGTCTGAAATTTGAGAACACATCTAACAATAGCTAAAATTTCTTTTGCCACAGTAGCATAGTTCTTTTGACTATTATTCCATTTTTTCGAATAAAATTGTATAATGTAATCTCTTTTTTCAATAGGTGAAAACTGGGTTAAGATGCCAGCATAACCCAAGTCTGAAGCATCAGTTTCTACAGTCTTTTTCCAATTTGGATTTGCTAAAGTTAGACAAGGAAGTTTTTCCACTTTAGATTTAATCTTTTTAACTGTTTCAGTATGTAAATTACTCCATGCAGGAGGATTCTTTCGTAATCTTTCATAAAGAATATCAGTGTTTTTTGATAAATCTTTTATAAATGGTGAAATATAATTTAGACTACCTAAAAATCTTTGTAATTGAGTCTTATCTGTTA
>JAPFFP010000098.1:4055884-4066340 GCA_026153255.1 Solanum medicagineum
ACAAAGCTTTCTGGTAATCCTTTTAATGTTAATGGTTTAAAAGCAACCTGGACTAAACCAATATGCAAATAATTAAACTCTCTGATTTTATAATAATCTATATCATTTTGACATAAAAGGTTAAAAATTCCACTATCTTTATCTATAGTAAAACTCATTTCTGTAGTTTTTACTGTAGTCTTTCCGGCATATTTCTCAAATGTTCCTAATTTATAAATAGTCTCGATATTTACTTTTGAAATCACCCAAGTATTTAATAAATCTTGTTGAGTTGGTAAATCAGCCTGTTCTTTAAAGTCATAGTTGAAGTAAATAATTGTTTTAAAAAGATTAACTTTAAAAAGGTTTACAAAATATTTTTATGGGCTTCATATAATATATAAGAGGAAGCAGGCACGTCGACGGAGAGTCGCCTGTTTGACCCTCAACTGTCACTTATTATATAAGATAAATCTATGAGAATATAAATATTCAAACTTAGTATTAAATTACAATACAAAATTTAAAGGAAAATTTTCAAAAATATACAATTTGCTAGTTTACATTTTGAAAAAATATAGAAAAAAGGGTCATTTACATAAATAACATATTTTTTAATTTAAATTACGAGTTTTACCATAATTTTAACTCGCACCAAATATAATTATACTTTTGTTATCGAAAATAGCAAAGAGAAAGAGAAGGAGAAAGAGAACTTTCTCTTCCATTTCTCTTTAATACTCTTTCTCTTTCTCTCACTTTCTTTCCAAAACATTAATTAATTTTTAATTTAAAATTTAATTTTAAATTAAATATTATGTAAATAATATTTTTACTATTCTTTAAATTAGAAGTTTATTTTATGTAAATACATATATAATGTACTGATACAAATTTAATATATTAACATATAAACTTGTAAATAGTGTTTAAATATTTGAAATTCAGATATAATATTTTTTGACACCATTAATAAAAATAAATAAATAAAGCTACAACTGTAATACATTTTGAATTCGAGACTTCATATGTATTACAGACATTTTTTAATGCACGTGGAGAATACAAGTAATATATTTTTAATATAATAATTATTTTAACATCATTAATAAGAGAAAATAATAAAAAATAAGTATAATACATTTGAAATTCAATAAATAATACATATTATAAGTATTATGTGTGAATTTTAAATATTTTAGTATGATCTAATTAATTTTATATTATTAGAAAATTATTTTAACATCATTAATAAGAGAAAATAATAAAAAATAACTATAATACGTTTTTAATTCAATAAATAATACATATTATAAGTATTGTGTGTGAATTTTAAATATGATTTAATCAATTTTATATTATTAGAAAATGTAATATATTTATTGAAATAATAATAAAATTTATAATAATGTATAATATTAAAAATGATGAAATAAATGGTGAGGGAGAGAGAAAAGAGAATTAAAAAAAAGACGTTAGCTAATGGACGTCAGCCAAGAAAAGAGAAGAAAGAGAAATTGAAAGGAAAAAAGAAAGGAAAAGAGAAAGAGCGGAAGAGAAAGAAAGAAAGGGAAGAAATTTCTTGTAATTTATTGATAAAATATGTTATAGACCGTAATAAATAAAAAAATACTCTAAAAAGGATAATATGTGATATATAATATATTATTTATGTAAATATTTAAAAAAAAACATAATTCAATATTTAATGGTATATAAAATTTTCAGTTTTTTACAGAAATATTTAAAAATATAATATATAATATTATACACCTAATATAAAAAATCATATAAAATTATGAGATATATGTACATTCATATATAATAATATACAACATTATTCATTATTGCATAAAAAATGAACTTCGTCTTCTTTCTTCAATTGAAGACTATATTCATCTAAAAATACCTCAAAAACTACACTAAATCATTCAAATTTCATATTTAAAAAAATTCAATTTTCAAACTTTGAAAGTTCAAGTTTCAACAATGATTGTCTACGACTTCAACGAAATATCAATAATACTTCATAGTAATTTCAATAACTTAAAATAATTCTTAATTTTGCTATATACAATCATGGCACCACCAAAAAAATGTCTTGGTGACTGGAGGATAAAGGAGTATTCTCTAATGATTGTGTTTTGATTATTTGATAAAAAATGATCCTGATTGATAAGAAAGACAAAGAATTAAAACTTCGAGCGTTGAAGGAAAAAATGTATTCGTGCAGAAAGACAGGAGACATGTGACCAAGAGCAATTTCAGGAGGAGGAGGATGTCGTAGTGATTTAAACGATACTTTTTTTATTTTAAAATACATAATTACTTTTTCATTAATATTGATCACTGAGCTTTATATACATGCATAAGAAACTAGCAAATAAGTTTGTAATAATCGAGTACAGCTGATGCCCTATGTAAGATGACTTGTAGAAACTCTACAAGCCTATATTTTCATTATTCTTTTCTCTGAGATTAAATCAGAAATAGTTTATAACTAGTGATTGCGATTATTATTATATTAGTGTTGTTTTTATTGTTGTTATTAAATTAACATGACATATACATGAAAAACACATATATTAGATTAATTTCATAAAAAATAATAATAAAATAGGACAAAAACTTTTATTTGGACAAAAAAACTTTTACAGTAGACATTCAAAATGAGTAAATAAAAGTAAAATACTCTTAAATTATGTAGAATTAAACAAACATTTCCTTAATTAATATGTGGTTGATCTTTATCAGTTTAACCATTAAGGTTTAACAAAAAAATTTCTTTATTGAAAATTACTTAAAAACAAGAGGACAAATCAAATAAATCATACACATAAGTTGATAAATTGCATTTTGCTCAAAATCAAATACTATTACATTGTAAAATAACTAAGAGTTTGAGACAGTAAAAAATAAATGTATGCAACTATCAAGGACTTTGTATATCAAATAGTACAAATATAATTAATTAATTTATTATCGAATTATTGATTAATCCGTTAAGAAAAAACCTAAAATTGTTAAAAATCGATAATCTAATAACAAAAAAAATTAAATCATTACTACGACAACAATATAATACCGAGTGAAATCCCACAAGTAGAGTCAGGGGAGGGTAGAATGACGCAGACCTTACTACTACCTCATAGAGATAAAGAGTTTGTTTCCTGGGAACCCTCATTTCAAAAAATCAAAAACAGAATGAACTAGATATGAGAAAAATGAAACGGATAGCAAAGGAAACAAAAGGAGCGACTAATAACGAAAAGTACATGATAATCTGCAAATACGATAGTAATGACATATATAACACGGCTAAAGACTATATAAGATATAAAAACATGACTAAACCTCCTACCCTACTAGTACTCTAAATTGCGATTGAAATTGCTTAATCAATAATTCGTAAGTGATAAATCAATATTTTTTTTTCAATTCAAATAATTAATGTTATGTCTTTTGAATAAATATGAGATGATGATAATTATCATTTTCACTCGGATTTATTAATATTAATCACAGACATTAAATTTTTTTAGTAATTATTATTGCGCAATTAACATTATTAATCATTTACTTCATTAACCATCATTGCAAGTCATCCATTGTTAATGTAAGCTATCACATACATCATCGTTAATTATTCTTTTATTGCAATATAATGACAGTAATTACATAAATGACAGTAATTACATATTTTTTTATTTTGAATATAATCAAATGTGTACTCATATTCATATTTGTTAATAGACTTCTCCTTTTAAGATATTTATATTTTGCAACTTTCATACTTAATTATGGGGAATCATTTATAGATTTAGACTATAGTATTCTCCATTTAGAATCTTCTTCTGAGTGACATTGTTCATTAAGCATATTTTATGTGTCATACACGTGTCAATTTAAATTATTAATGTGGCAACGAGATAAAAGAAATCAAAAAATAAAAATTTTTCAAAAATGACTTACAATTGTTTTTTTATAATAACGGTAAAATATTAATGCAATTGCTATCGATATTTCCTCTTTGGGGTTAAGCATTTGATCCCGCTTCAAAGTCTTTATGGGATATGGCCAATTTCATTGCATGATATAGAAATGTGGATTTGAAAGTAACAACTGATTTGGATGGTGATTTTCCATGGTATGGTATGATTAGCAAGAAAATCATACTTATTTTGATTGTTTCATTAATTATATAGTTAGCAAGAGAAAATTCCTGTTTGGAAAAGCCCTGGGCTAATTCAAGATTCAATCTTGTATATCACATTGACTCAGGTATCATCACACAAGTAAAATTTTAGCCCCAACCCAATCAAAGAGTTGTGTCACGACCCGCCAATCTTCCATAAGAAGAAGGAAGAATTTAGAGTTAAGCAGAAGAAACTAGAGTTTTGGAGAGGTTCCTAAAAGACTTTGGAACATTATGTATAGAACTCGAAGTTCCTTGGAAGATTCTAGAACATTGTAGATAGAACTTGAAGCTCCTTGGAAGACTATAGAATGTTATAGTAAAATCACATAGACACTTGGAAAAATCTAGAGCCATGCAATCAAGACTTGGAAAGTCTCAGAGAACTCTACATGTGTTGAAAATTCTAGAATAGGAACTTGAGTGTAAATAACGAGGGACTTGTAAATAATAATTATTTACAATTTGGCCGTTAAGGAGTGGTATAAATAGGAGGGTCATTTGTAAGACATTAATCCAAAACTTGTAAAACATTCTCCCAACGATACAGGTCTTTTTTCTACAAAAGACCTATTATTCTTCTTAATCTAGCAGTTCTTCGCTTAACCACATTATTTGAAAACATCCAACAGTTCCAGGCTTAACCACATTATTTGAAAACATAAAATAGTTTATCACTTAAAATACAAAAAATTTAACCACATTATTTTTGAGAGAAGATTTAGTTTTAGGAAAATAAAAGAGCCAAAGTATGTTTTAGTACCTGAACTAAAAAATAGAATCTCCTTTCACCATTATGTTAGACCCCATTGGCGAACTGAGATCTTTCCAATGATTAATCCACTAATCATTATGTTAGACCCCATTGGAGAACTGATAACTTTCATTGGAAGGATGGATAACTTTCCAATGATTTATCCACTAAGGAGTAAGAGCTTGTACAAGGCTCTTTTGTATTTGATTTTACCTTTGCTTACAGTTCAACAAGATATAGATATTGAAGTTATTAAATTACTGTTTATTTCTTAATCTAAGAATTTCTATCAAATTCATTGTTTACATTGGTTGATTTTGGTTTGATTTGAAATAGAATCAAATACAGACACTAGATTTAGTGTAGTTTTGTAGTTTAAATCAAATTAGTTGATTAGATAAGCCTAATCAAAGAATCGCACTAGGAAACATAATCATTCATTATAGCAAATGCATATCCAAAATTGGATGAGATTTTGAAGTCATCTATATCATTAACTTCAAAGAAATGAAACCCACTCCACGCATATTGATTATCACGATACAAAACCACCAGAATTAAAATAAAAAATACTCAGAGCATATTTGGTAGGAGGTATTAGGAGTAATAATCTATGGATTAGTTGATGTTATTAATTAATACAGTGTTTGGTAAAAATTTTGGACTATGTATAATTAATCCCTGGTATTAGTTAATCCCACATACATGGTATTAGTTGATACCTCTCATTTAGAGGTATTAGCTAATACCTTGGATTAATATTACGTGATTAAATATATAAAGATACAAATAATTTTTTCAGGGTAGCTGTGTATTGACATATTTGCTTTAATGACTTCATAATATTTCACTAGCTGTTTCAATTATAATTTTACGATATCTTCTAAAATATATAGGAAAAATCTATCGACGTTACATAAATCGAAACTAAAAAATAATTTATGTTGCGGCTTCCGGCGAAACAAAAAATAACTTGTGGGCTTTTTAATTTAATTTTTTCAAAGCAACTGTGTTTTGACGTGTTTGCTTCAACAATTTCATAATATTTTTTTAGCTGTTTCAATTATAATTTTACAATATCTTCAAAAATATATAGAAAAAATCTATTGACGTTCCATAAATCGAGACTAAAAAATAATTAATATTAGGTCTGTGCTAGCACGGGCCTTCGCCACTAGTTTAATAATAGATGATTTATCTTTATTAAATTAAAGATTGATATTTTATTAGTGATAAATTTATTAAGATTACAACTATTTATTCTCAAATAATTCAAGTGAGAAAATAACAAATATAATGACAAATTATTATTTTCCTAACTAGTTAAAAATCACACACACAAAAAATCTATCTTGATCTAATTACATAAAATAGAAAATCTCATAATAGTTTAAGGACACAATTGAAAAGAAATTTTTTATATAATTTTAAAATAAATATAAAATTAAATAGAAAATAATAAACCGAATATGCTATAAAAAATAATCTCTACATAATTAATCTTACAGTATGAATCCCGGTATTATCCATTTTTGTATCAATTTAAGACCCGAGTAAGCAAATGGCTTGTGCGAAGCGAAGAGAACTATCATTATCCAAAAAGGAAAAAAAATTTAGAAAACTATTAGAAAAACCATCTGACCAGTCACCGATTAGACCCATCACCCACGCTGCCACGTCAACAGTCTCTCTCGAAATTTCCACCTGCCTAACCAGTAAACCAGTTACTACGTATATAATTGACTCCTCTCTTTCTTTTTCATCTTACCAAACCCTCTCTTTTACTTTCCCTTTTCCATGGCTCGTCTTCTCTCTAATTCCTTAACCCGAAACCTGACCCGACCCGTATTCTCCCCACCTCTTCCCCTCACTCTCCGTCACCGTTCAAACTCCAATCGCTCCGGCGGTGGATCCGGCGACGGTGAAGGTGATTCAACACCTCACCCTCAGTTAATCGAGATCGACCTTGATTCCTCATCAACTGAGGGTGGGATTGGGAAGTTGGAGGAGGTAATCCATTCGGTTATCGTGAGGCGTTCCGCTCCAGATTGGTTACCCTTCTTGCCTGGATCCTCATACTGGGTCCCACCTCCACAACCGTATGTGAAGGTAGGGGGTATACATAATCACCGTGGTGATTTTGATCCTCAGAGGATACTAGAGGTTGTTGGGAAGATGGCAGCTGTGAAGAGTCATTTTGGTTCAGCTTCTTCAATATCGGCTTCTTCGTTCTTGTCAGAGGATGAAACCAGGTCGGTTTCTCGTGTTCGTGGATGGCCCTCGTCCTCATTTTTTACTGGAGGTATACATTGTTTGTTTTAAAAAGGAGGAAACTTTATGGATTTTTATGTTTTACCTTTAAGTATTTGTTTTATACTAAGGTCTGTGCACATTTACTTGTGGGATTACACTGGGGATATATTGTTGTTGATTTGTACTCACCGTCCTATATTAGTTGTCCGCTCTCTCTTTTACAATACCCTTAAAATTTACTCCTTAAGAAGCTGTTTTAGAACTTTACCAATTTGTTTACACTTAAAAAACAGAATCAGTTGTAATGATAAAATGAGAAAAATTTAATTAATTCTATCATGGTTTTGTAAATTGACAAATAGTTTGGAACAGCTATTCATAATTACTTGGACAACTAATATGGGATGGAGGGAGTAATGTTTTTCTTTTTTTGGGGGTGACATTTGAGAAGTAAAAATAGTTGCTCTCTTTGTTTTTAGTCCTCAAAGTTTGGATTTTGAGGTAATATATATGCTTCAAATGCTATTAAGACCTATTTTGGTGAAACTGGTTGCCTATAGCTGATATCTTTCGAGTATGCAAGTGTTGATTGTCCTTAGCTTAGATCAAGGAGATCCCTAATGGTTTACTTAAATGATTCCTACAAAGGATGTCATGGATTCATATAACA
The DNA here is from genome assembly GCA_026153255.1 of Solanum medicagineum. NCBI lineage: Eukaryota > Viridiplantae > Streptophyta > Magnoliopsida > Solanales > Solanaceae > Solanum > Solanum medicagineum. The sequence goes on from JAPFFP010000098.1 coordinate 4,063,736, forward strand.
GGTGTAGACTCATGTAGGATGGAAGACTGGTTATTACTTTTGAGTAGAACTGATTAAGATGCTTTTACCAACACAAACTTATTGTATACAATTGGGAAAGCAATTGAGATCATCTAGGGATGTTAGTGACTTTGTACTTGACTTTTTCTATATTTTGCCTATCAACATCTCAATTTTTTCTACTTATGCTTATCATCGAGCATCGCCAACTGATGCACCCGAAAAATGGTTTAAATTTTTTGTGCTTTGGTAGAATATGTTGCATGGGAACTATTTCCTTGGAGTATTATGGTAAAATAGAGCCTAGCTGTAGATTTACTTTTACTGGGTTGCAGGGGCCTTGTATCTACATAACCGAATAGATATTCTCGAATTTCCCAAAATGAGGGATATGCAAGTTTGGAGGTATTTTTTAATTAAAACTGGGAGAATTAAGCCACTTGAAGCGGTAGTTATAATTTTGTTCATTATCATACTGAAAAAGAATTAATATCCTATATCAGATACAGCTTCCACCTGCTATTGGGGCATGTATAAACTTTTGCTGACTGAGATATGTGCGTGCAATCATCTAAGTGGATGTTGAGCCTGAAGCTCAATCAAACTGTTGCCTAAGCAAACTTGGGCAGTTATTTATCTAAGCCGTCTATTTCAGAGAAATCTCCGGCCGTTCCAAACCAACTATAGCTTTGTGCATGATCTAGTGCCAAATGAGATGTAGAATCTTAAAGCAGCATCCCAAACTCTGAAAAAATATTAAACACTACGAGGATAAACTTTCTCCAGAGTTGTGTGGAAAGCATAAAATACCCCAACATGAGGAGGTCAACACCAAAATTGTAAAGTAGAAGGTGAAATGCACCTTTGTCACTCCTGAGGAATGTAGGAGGTTAAGTCCATGATGATGCATTTTACAAAACCATATTAGTGCCTGATTGCTACAAGATTCCATAGGAATTATCCTGTCAGCTTCCTGTTTTCAGCTTTTTCTATTTCTTGTGATTGTTTATAGCTAATGCATCCTATTCCTCTGGGCACTAATTCGTCCTATTAAGAATCCATTGTAACAGTTGTACTTGAAGAAAAGAAATCTACTTCAGAGTTGATGTTATTGATAGCTCAACTGATTTGTCACATAATCACCTTGTTTTGATGGGAAGATTCTTAATGGTGTTCCTTTCTCGCTTTGCTCATTGTCTATTATCTGGAAATGATTTTAACTTTGTTTTTTCTTTCAAAAGATAAACTTTAACTTCGTTGGCTAACTTAATACTCTCTCTATTCCATTTTATGTGGCACCTCTTGACTTGGCACTGTGTTTAAGAAAAAAAGAAAGACTTGTGAATTTTGTGGTCTAAAATCATCCATAGATATTTGTGTGGTTGAAAATGATTTCATTACGGGTTAAAAAAAGTTTAAACGTAAATTATTTCTAATTCTAGTAAGGTGAAGTTCTTTTTAGGCCGGACTAAAAAGGAAAATGTGTCACATAAAATGGGACGGAGAGAGTAATAACTTTGAATTTTAAGTAGAACAAAAAAGATAAAGAAGTTTTGAAACATTATTTTGTTAAGGGTAAAAGGAGAATTTAGAGTATCTCTTTTGGGACAAACTAAAAAGGAAGCATGCCACTTAAATTGCAACAGGGGGAATAGTAAACAAGGACATTTATGTTCTTCGATTTGGTTGAGAGCTACATTATACTATTTACTATATTTTGATGAACTTTTGTTCTTTTAGTAAGCCTCATTGATAAGATGAGGGAAGCGCGATGGTTTGTACATGTGCAGAGAAGGAGTACCGATACTCCTCTTAGGAGGTGCGAGAAGTTGGTTTTGGGAGTTACACGGAGGGGTAGAGGTAGACCGAAGAAGTATTGGGGGAGGTGATCAGACAAGATATGGCGGAACTTGGTCTCACTGAGGACATGACCTTAGATAGAAAGAAGTGGGGGTCGCGAATTATAGTAGTAGGCTAATTGGTTGGTTGGGCTAGGTGGTTATCTAGTCATGGGGTATAGTAGGGTAGAGGAGTAGTATTGTTTTATATCATGTGTTGTCATTATCTGTTGTTTATGTGTTAATTGTATCATATTTACGTATTGTCATGTGCTTTTGGTTATTAGTCGCTTTTTCTGTTCTCTTGACTTTTTGTCATATCTAGTTTATTCTGCTTATGGGTTTTTGAGACGAGGGTTCCCATGAAACCACCTCTCTACTGCTATGAGGTAGTGATAAGGTCTGCGTACATTCTACCTTCCTCAGACCCCACTTGTGGGATTCCACTGGGTATGTTGTTGTTGTAGTAGTAGTAAGTCACACTGCAAGGTCATATATAAAAAGAAGAAACCTACTTCAACTGATATGCCCTTTGGCACGACCATACGTAAAATAGAAATCACACTTGGAGAAAGATCGACAATGAGCTAGAGCAGCAGGGAGTCATCAAAAGAGCTAAAAGCATTCTCGACGTATGAAAGCACCAAGTATATTTGCCTATGAAAGAGCAGCTTATTTTCCCAGTGCAGTGACGGCGATACGTAACGCCTGTAGCTCACTTAGGCGAATCCCACATCGGAAAAAGAGAGGGAGTTACTGGGCTATTT
>JAPFFP010000098.1:4076707-4097285 GCA_026153255.1 Solanum medicagineum
CCCCACAGTTTACTTTTCACCCTCAAGTGCCCCCCACCCCACGCTACCATCACCCACACCTTACCTTCCACTTTCAAACGCCTCCCCCTCCCCCCACCTCACCCCACTCTCATAGCTCTCATCCCCATCACCGCACACCTTACCTTCCACCTCTATGCATGTAGTGTTTTGTGTACCAAATGCAAGATCCATATTAAGAAAATTATTTTTTTTTTTTTGAAAAAAGTTTCTCTGTACAAGCACACTCTTAGTCATATTTTTTTCTTTTTTTTTTTCCGTTGCATTTTTGACGGATTACTCTTCTCATTAACATTGTGAAATTTTTAATCTAAATTATTAGATTATTTATATTTATCTATATGAAGATCATAATTAAACTTGTATATATGAATTTTGTGGCAGGTCTAAAGTTAAAAATTGTCATATATCTTCATAAAAAATTCAAATGAGTATAAATCAGCAGTTACAAACAAATTCATAGATACCTCAAGTGAATATGGGGATAAAAGGAATTTTAGATGCCTTTAGGAAAGATATAAAGTGTAGTTGTTAAAAGAGAACTTGCTGCAACAAGTTCAATGTTCTTAAAGAGCAATGCTACAACAAGCTTGACTCATGTTTATATCAATTAGCTACTACCATGTATTTTGGCTTCTGCCAAATCGTTATCAATTATGAGTTTAACTCCATTTCCTATGTGCATTAGGCACGATTTTACCATCTACCTTTCACTTTAGGAGATTGAACAATCGGAGTACTACACTCATGTAGAGATTTGTTATCCTAGACATCGAGTGATTCATAGGTATATACATGATGACCTCTACATCTCTTACAAACTTTGTACATAAGTATATAGACTGTGAGTTGGAGTTTCAATCGGGAGCATCAAGGTCACTGTACTAATATTCTCCAGAAAGCAAAACAACAAAGCCACAAACATTTAATGAGATATAAGCATAGATTTCTACAACACAATTAGGAGAGGTGCAACAGGAACCTAGTGCATATAGACTTTGAACTAGTATAATATCGCAAATTGATTGTGGATAAACCTATATTTAAGATCTGCTACTCTGAATGTAAATCTAATGATATGATGCTTAACTTTGAACATAATTTGTCAGTGAGAGATTCATATCCTAACATATAATGGAGTCGTTGCACTAGGAAGAATGGGATAGCCAAGATTTATATTAACGATTCTTGGTTAGTTTATTATTGACATTAAAGATCATGTCCTCTTTAGTTATGTTAATTAAGTCATTTAAGGAGAATGGCTAGCCTATCCAAAAGAGTCACTGCGTGCATGTCTTTCAACAATGGATCAATATTCTTCCTATGAATTTCCAATTAAATTTAGTTTAGATGGTCTGAGGACTTTTATCTATTATATCAAGTGGGTACTTACTTCAATCTTTTTAATAAATGCACGTATATAAGCAATTTCTAATTGAGGTTGAGTAATAAACTTTGAATGATGACAACTTAGGAATTTATAACGTGGTTTGATTAAATTGACCTAGATATATGTTAAGTAGGTCCCTCCAAATGGAGGGCCCACATGTAATAATTCAAACACAATTTGAATCTGGCTTCTTAAGTCGCCTGGTTTGAATATTATTTTAAAGTTGGCCACCAACTTTTGACAATTAAAAAAAGGAGCATATTGTTTTGAAGTTGGCCACCAACTTTTGACAATTAAAAAAAAAAAGGAGTTTGCCAACATCTCTATAAAAGGAGCAATTGGTCCTTAGTTTTTAAGATCATTCAGAAGAGAGAAAAATACAGAGAGAGCCACAGAGAGAAAGTAAGAATTTTTTCTTCTGTGATACACCATAGACTATAAAATAAATTAGTCTGTGAAGAAAAATTAGAGTATGTGCTTAGGAAATATTTTTTCTTAAAAGAAATAGTGTGATCACTATTTTTGGTATTTTTCTCTGAGAGCCTACTATTTGTAATAATAGAAGAAATTGTACACTTGTGCATACTATTTGTAATAGTAGAAGAAATATAGTAGAAGTGTTGATTTGTGGACGTAGTCCAAAAATTTTGGGTGAGCCACGTTAAATTTATTGGTGTCTATTTTGTTTATTTTTTGTCCCTCCTAAAATTTATTGTTCACTCTGTTGCGTTGGCTCCAACAAGTGGTATCAGAACCTAGGTTTGGAGAACCGGAGTAATGGACCGATGCGTGCGGAATTCTCAGTGTGTGACAAGACCAAAGATCTGTAAGGGTGTCTTGTATCGAAAGTCTTCCTGTAAAGTAGTGGTATAAGTGGTGTGTCTCATTGGGTGATAACGACGGTGCAAAATGATTAGGCAGAACAGATGGTGTAACCTAGCGATGTGGAGGTCTGTGGTAATGCCTTGTGTCGAAAGTCTTCCCGACAGGAATAGATGGTCGGGCGGCGTGTCCCGCGAGTTATTGCGGCGGTACAAGATGGTGGCAGATCTGAAATCGATAATTGTTGAAGGGGAGGTCACGAGATTGTGTGGTCAGAGTTTGAGGGGAGATTTGTTGGGATGCAAACTCCTCCCACATCGGTTATAGAAAGAGCAAATGACTAACTTATAAGGTTGAACATAACTCCATTAGTATGAGGCCTTTTGGGAAGTGCCCAAAAATAAATTCGTGAGGGTTTGGCCCAAAGCGGACAATATCATACTAATGTGGGGTTGGGGTGAGGGTACGTATGGTCCCTACAAGTGGTATCAGAGCCTGGTCTAGGTTCATAATATCATACTAATGCGGTCCCTACAAGTGGTATCAGAGTCTGGTCTAGGTTCATGGCAATGGAGGCAAAGACAAGTAAAATGATCAACCTGAACGGTTCAAACTAGCTGATCACCTAAATAACATAGAAGGAATGGTGTGTATACGACCAGATATTACTCACTTGGTAGGAGTAGTGAGTCGTTTCCTTTCAAATCCTAGAAAGGAATATTAGGCAGTTGTTGCATGGATTCTCAAGTATCTTCGAGGTACATCCAAAATATGCTTATGTTTTGGAGAGACAGAACCTGTGTTAGTTGGATACACAGATACAGATTTAGCTGGTAATGTTGACTCAAGAAAGTCTACATCAGGATACCTAATTACATTTGCAGGGGGAGCTATGTCTTGACAGTCGAAATTGCAAAAATGTATTGCATTGTCTTCTACAGAAGCAAAATTTATAGCAACAACAGAAGCTTGCAAAGAATTGTTATGGATGAAGGAGTTTCTTAAAGAACTTGATGTCAAACAAAACAAGTTTAAGATGTTTTGTGACAATCAAAGTGTCATCCATTTTTGCAAGAATGCCTCCTTTCACGCAAAGTCCAAACATATTGATGTGAGATATCATTGGATAAATGATGCATTGGAGAAGAAGCCACTACAACTTCAAAAGATCCATACCGATGAAAATGGATCGGATATGATGACAAAAATTTTGCCAAGAGAGAAGTTCAAGTATTTTCGATCAGCTGCAGGATTGACAGAGCCCTCCATTTGTTGGGAGGGGGAGAATTGTTAAGTATGTCCCTCCAAATGGAGGGCCCACATGCAATAATTCAAACACAATTTGAATTTGGCTTCTCAAGTCGCTTGGTTTGAATATTGTTTTAAAGTTAGCCACTAACTTTTGACAATTCAAAAAAGGAGCATATTGTTTTGAAGTTGGCCACCAACTTTTGACAATTAAAAAAAAAGAGCCTGCCAACATCTCTATAAAAGAAGCAATTGCTCCTTAGTTTTTATGATCATTAAGAAGAGAGAAAAATACAGAGAGAACCACAGAGAGAAAGTAAGAATTTTTTCTTCTGTGAGATACACCATAGACTATAAAATAAATTACTCTGTGAAGAAAAATTAGAGTGTGTACTTAGGAAATATTTTTTTTTCTTAAAAGAAATAGTGTAATCACTATTTTTGGTATTTTTCTCTGAGAGCCTACTATTTGTAATAATAGAAAAAATTGTACACTTGTGCCTACTGTTTGTAATAGTAGAAGAAATTAGTAGAAGTGTTGATTTGTGGACGTAGCTCAAAAGTTTTGGGTGAACCACGTTAAATTTACTGGTGTCTATTTTATTTGTTTTGTCCCTCTTAAAATTTATTGCTCACTCCATTGCGTGGGCCCCAACAGGAGGAGGTGGCAATATACTATAGTAATTTAGAATATATAATAAATTCTCCTTGTAAACAAAAAAGTTCTAACCTGTAAGGACCACATTCAAACTATAGAATTTTAAAACATTTTCTGCCGAGAAATAGGATTGGTTTTCCTTGTAAAAAAAATAAAAATCAATTACACTAAATATTTTATTGTATCTTCGAAAAAAATAATTCAAATTATATAAGAATATCAAGTTAATCCCAAGAGAATGACCCCAGTAGAGATGTTCTTCCCCAATTGAATCTTTTTGTTATCAAGTTTCAGCACTAAACACAACAAAACAGTAAAATGGATAATCAACTATAAAAATTTAAATTTTCAAATTTCAACATTTAACTTCAAAATCTATAATCAATAGAATCTAATTAATTGTTGACATTATCTTGAATTTGATCAAAGACCTCATTTATTTGCACTTAATAAAGATCTTGATCTTAATCATTCAAATCTCGATATGTCTAAAACTTGATCATAAGTGTGTTTGTTTTTCTTAATTTACAACCACATAAGAGATTTGAATATATGTAAATGATTAAGATAGATAATAAAGTCTTAATAGTATTAAGATATCTACTTAAGAATTTTTACAAAGATGACATATCCCCGCTATGCTGCTTAATTTCACCCACAACTAGCATTTCAGCTATAACTCCCACCATTGTCAAAATAGTACCACCTACTATCCACAACCACCGCTACTATCAATCACCAAAATTAATAATCATCACCATTAGCCATCATCTGCAATCATCACCACCAATCATTATTATATCCACTAATCACTATCAATAATTATCATGCCATTATTAGTCAATACTATATATTGCTTAACCACCATTATCATTTACTATTGCCATTAATTATCAGTATCATTCACTATTAATTAGTAGCCACCAACAAAAATCACGATTAATCAATAATGTCAATCACTATATCATAAGATACTACCCACAACTATCATCAACAGTCAAATCAACGCATGCAATCACCATCGTCAGTCATCACCATCATCTATGATCATATAAAATTTAAATTATTATATTGATATAACATTAGATTCGTTTAGTATTTTTAAATTTTATATTTATTAATTATGACAAATTATATACATTCGAGTATTGAGAAAATAAACAGTCTAACTATTTAGTATTCAGATTTTAAATACAACATATCAATATTCAAATATCTATTCAAGTTCAATCCTCTAAATCTTAATTCACATCTTAATATTCAAATTTGTAGTCACATTCAAACTTGTTAATCTTAATGAAAATAAATGAGAACTTAATACTCTTGGAAATTAAATCCCGGTCATCCAAATACATTGAATTTTAAATTTACTCATATAAGAAGTTCCTATACAAAACAAAACTTAGATTGTCTTACTCTCCCTGGTGAGCTATCATTTCCAGGAAATTGCTAAGACACTTCTCATCTGTGGGGTTTGCTTGACTATACCATGTAAAAGGACCAAGTCTTTGTTACAGATATAATTGCTTTTATGAAGTCAACTCCCTTGATTTGTCATTTGAGTTCCCATACTTCTAAAAATGTTTGTTTTCTTGGTATGTAACCAAAGCTTTAGGAAACAAGAATTAGGTTGTGTTATCTGTATGTAGTGGTAAGGTCTGCGTACATTCTACCCTTCCCAGACCCCACTTGTGGGATTCCACTAGGTATGTTGTTATCTGAATGTAAAACAAGAGTTAGATTGGTTATCATCGGAAAACTATGGGTTCAAGTCATGGAAAATCTTCAACTATCAGGGATAAATCAGTCGAAGGCACAGCATATTCGGATGCAGTTGAGACATTTATGACAGAAGAGAAGGAAGAAATCCTTCACACCAGGAGGCGGAAACCGAATCCAAGACTCAGCAGAGGAGTACCAAAAGGTAAAGAAGGTGAACTAGTTGCTGCTGGATGGCCTAGCTGGCTTGCTGCAGTTGCAGGTGATGCTTTAAATGGATGGCTTCCAAGAAGAGCTGATACTTTTGGGAAACCAGATAAAATTGGCCAGGGAACTTACAGTAACGTCTACAAGGCTCGCGATCTTTTGCTCAATGAGGTTGTTGCTTTGAAGAAGGTTTGTTTTGACAATCTTGATAACGAGAGTGTCAAGTTTATGGCGAGAGAGATCATTATATTGAGAAGGCTTGGTGATCACCCGAACGTTATCAAATTGGAAGGTTTAGTCACCTTGAAAATGTCCTGCAGTTTATACCTTGTTTTTGATTGCATGGAATATGATCTCAAGGGAATTCAAGAACAAAAAGGTGTCAAGTTTTCTGAACCTGAGATCAAATGTTACATGAACCAGATGCTTAAAGGGCTTGATGACTGCCATAGCCAAGGTATCTTGCATCGAGATGTAACAACTTCTAACCTGTTAAGGTATCCTGAAAATTGCAGATTTTGGGCTGTCAACTTTTTTTGATCCAGAACAAAGCATCCCATTAACTAGCCGCGTTGTAACTCTCTGGTGTAGGCCACCGGAACTTTTGCTTGGATCAAGTTCTTACGGTGTTGGAGTTGATTTGTGGGGTGTTGGTTGTGTACTTGGTGAACTATTTACTGGCAAGCCAATTATGCCTGGTAAAACTGAAATTGAGCAATTGCATAAAATCTTCAGGCTCTGTGGATCTCCATCAGATGATTTTTGGCGGAAGTCCAAATTGCCTAATGCAACGATATTTAAGCCAAGAGAGCCTTATAGACGGAATCTTCAGGCGACCTTTCATGATCTTCCTGCTGCTGCTTTAGGATTGATGGACACTTTACTTTCCATAGAAGCTGAATACCGAGGGACTGCAGCTCTTGCTCTTCAGGGTGAGTTTCTCACTAGACCATTTGCTTGTGATCCCTCAAGTTTGCCACAATGTCCCCCCAGCAAAGAGATCGATGCAAACAACACTGAAACCAAGGTGAGAATCCGGAATTATGCACGTGATAGAGGTGTAAGGGCAATTCTAGCAGCTGATGCTAACGCAGAATTAATGAGTAACATAGACAGAAGACGACTCCTTGCTCATTCAAAAGCCCTGAATAGGCTTGAAGAAACAAATGGACATGTATCAGGAGGTGTTCTAAACGAAGGAACAAACTCTTCTTCATCTTGTCAAGAGTCCAGCAGAAAAGAAGGTTCACAGAAGTATACTCAGAGTTCTGTTACTTCTCATCTAAGGAATGACCGGAGAGCACTGATGAAAGAACCATTACCTGCTGCATCAGACAAAATGCAAGATTTACTCAGGCAGCATGATGACATGATCCACAAAGCTGTTACATGTGTGAGGCTTGAGAAGGGATCAACAGCTAATTGGAATGACCATGACTCTTTAAGGGAAGGAAGAACCATTCTTTATGTCCAACATTTACCAGCCAAGAGACTGTTGGAAACAATCAAATTTCTACTCCTTTACCTGTCAAATCAACTAATATGCAGGGCCTACTAGAAGAGCAGAAAACACGGATCCTAAAAGAAGCTCAATGGGTGGTGTCTGACGAGGAAAAAATGGTGGAAGGGGAAGGCAATAACTCCGAGGTAGAGAAGAACCAACTTCAACAATCATCTCCTGCAGAATCAGATGGCCTTGACTTCCTGGAAGACGATCAATATTTTGGTCCACTTCCATCTGCATCAAAGCCAATTGATGTAGACAGAATACTTAGAGAGCATGACCAACAGATCTAAGAATCTGTTGAATGTGCCAAGCAACAGAAAAAACTAGCTAAAGCTCGGTATTAAGGTATGCAAACCAATATTAGCTGCTTGGATATTCATTCTTTGTAAAGGTTGCTACATGTGACCTTCTGCGCCTCAGATTGTATATAAATACAATGATACAGGAATGATGAAGCAAATATATTGAGTGTACTTTTACAGGTATGGGAATAATAAATCCCTCTAACTTGAAATCTCTCATTGAAGGTCGAACTAATCCAAATTCACATCATAGAAATTCCACTATGGGAGTATTAATGATTCTTACCAAGGACAAGGAAGACTTCATTCCTGAAGCTTGAATTTGAGATCTCTCGGTAAAGAGTGGAGAATCTTTACCATTAATATACCTGTTAGACTCAACTAATTGGTAAATGATAAGGCGGGAAGTATGTAATTTTGAAATTCAGTTTCTTCAAGAAAATTACGCCTCAATCCCAAAAAAGTCAAGACCTACGGTATTGTTTCTTGTACTTGAAAAGCAAGAGCATTGACTTGTCTGTTTTTGCTACATTTCATAAATGAAAAATGATATACTTGAAGGGGATTTTGTATTTACATATAAGGATCCAGGATACATGACAAAATTTTGAATCACTCACAGTCAAGAGATATGAGAAGCCGAATAAGACTTTGATTATTCTGCAATCGAAATGTTTTAAATTACACCTATATACATACTTAATGTACCCTATGTCTCCTTACATCTCCGAGAGGAGGTTACTGATTTTCCGAAGCTCTTTGAGAGCTGCCATGGCTGTTACTTGTCCTTTACCAGCTAGAACATTTTTCGAGAGGTTTTCTAAGGTACCAACTTGACCGCGATCTTGCTGAAAGGCTGATTCAATCACCTGCACAAATGACAAGTGAGATTAATGAATGAATAGGCCGTACAACAGAGCAAATCGTATTACATTGTGTATGGTATATACCACAAACAGACTCCTAGTATTGCAAATAATCGCGAAATCAATTGAAAAGATCAGTTTCTCACGACTCGTACAAATATATTATAATGGATCTAAGCAGAAACTCAGTATAATTGGTTTAAGAGTAACAACTGGATGCATAGAATCTTTGCCTTCATCAAGTTGAGGATGTGAAATTAGATGAAGTTATGTCCACAATGGATACTTTCAAAATGATAAATGTCAAACAATGTACGCAAATTAAGCAAGATATTAGTCTTTACCTGGATGTTCTCAAGCATCGACTGTCCAAGATTTCGCAAACTAACCATTAAATTCTGGTCTAAAGATTCTCCTTTGCTAATTCCAGTGTTATTAGATGCATCAGCAGTGGACGATACAGATGGATTGTCGGGATTATCCCCAGAACTGTCAGCTTTTGTGGAATCACAGGCACCTTTTTCGGATGTTCCCTCCCCACCATTTCGTCCAAATTTCCATAACCACTGAAATTTACCAGATAGAAGTTTCCGCTCCTTCAAGCCTGCTGGACTTTTTCCCCCAGAGTCAACACTTTGGTCAGATTTTACTGAGGTCTCCTGTGGGGGAATGGAGGTAGGGAGAGGTGGGACTTCCAGATTAGTACAAGAAGCCTCAGCACTATTGTCATCAGCATCATTTCCATCGGCTGAGAAATTTGAGGCAACACTACTTCTTTCAGATCTATTTCCTTGATCATTTGCTCCACTAATAGGGCTTGGGGGATCTGAGAAGATGGAAGAATTCTGTTCACTAGCGGCGCTTCCAGTAGAGCCCGACTGTTCAGATGTGCAAGTACAATTTCCATCATTTCCATCATTATTATCCTGCCCGACAACATCAGCTGGAACTTCCTGCTCAATAGTTTCATCATCAATAAGCTTTTCTGCATCTTCATCGGCACCAAGCTGCTGAGCAAGATCTTTCAACAAACTTCTCCTCACTGATGACTTGGGAATTTTTCTTCGATTATCAACTGTAGCTGGGGTTGGATCAGACTCGGTTCTGGTAAGACGCATTTTCACTTTCTCAGACCAACCTTTCCTTCGGGTTGGAACTTGTTTCTCTGCACTATTTTGCTTGCTCTCTTCTTCCTTGTGTAAAACTCTCCATTTTTCTTCCCAGTAGCTTTCAGGTACTACGGAACCAAGTGGAGTTTTTGGGGAGCTTAAATCAACTGAATGGCTGTGACCTCTTACAACTGTTGACTGACTTCTACCATAGACTCCAGTATGATCAATTACTGGGGCTGAATTGTTGGCATCCACTGCCAGAGCCTGCAATGATTTTGCCTTGGCAATCAGTTTTCCCAGATTTATATCTTCTGGAAAATTTAGCAATCTCTGGAGGCACTTAGTAGCATTCTCCGTCGCAAGCAATGAAGACCTCAAATGAAATATCATAGTAACTGCAAAAGCAGATATAAATGCCCCCCTGGATGAATTTAAGACTCCAGAGCTGGAGTCGGCATCATGTTCACAAGGTTCCAACTTCTTGTTGTCGCACGCAAATATTTCATCCCATATTATCAGTAAGTCTTCAAGCGCAAATTCACGTCCAAAAAGTACTCGTAACCAGCGTAGTGCAAAATATTGCGGTTCAACTCCTAGCTCGACAAGATGACTGTGGAGGGAGGAATCAACCAATGAAAGCAAATGATATAATGCTGCTGAGGCTTCAATAACAGGGGGATATCCAGTATGCGAAGTACCATATGGTGAAGGAGAGAAAAATTGTGCCATAGAAACAGCACCACCAGCTCCACTCATCAGAGCATCAAACAAACAATACGCATCATGCTCCATGAACTTCTCAGATAAAAGAATACCAAGCTCACCTTCGGCGCCATATGCATCACTTAATAATATAACTGCTTGAACCTTGGGGTCAAGTTCACTCAAACTAGTAATTCTCCCAGGACTCCTCTCAGATCCATTGTCATCTTCCATAGATTCCGAAAACTTCTTAAAATCAAATTTATATGTCAAGTCATTTTCATGAAATGAGAACCCATCAAATTTGTCAGCAAAATGATCCTCGTAAAGATTCCTCACTTCAGAAAGATGCTCGAGATCAGCTTGAAGAACATAAAGAAGTGGGGCTAACAGTTCATGCATTCCTGAAAATAGGGAAGCAGAAAGTTCCTCCATTAATAATGAAAAGACAAACATGAGAGATGGCCAGCGATTTAGGCACTAGGTTGCATGATAAATTCAAGATCAGAAAGAAAAGAACCCAAAGAGGAGGGTATGTCAGCATAGAGCAATGAAATCAAGAGAAAATGGACTATTGGACGTCATAAGCTTCTATACAAGCACCCAAGGGTGTGGCCTAGTGGCCAATGAAGTTGGTGAGAACCATGAGGTCTCAGGTTCAAATTCCAGTAGAGCCATAAACACTAGGTGACTTCTTCCCATCTGTCCTAGCCTCGGTGGATGGTATTGGTGGATAGAGTTACCTAGTACCTGTTGTTTTTGGGGGGTGGCAGGTCTATGGTGGAATTAGTCAAGGTACAGGTAAGCTGGCCCGGGCACCACAGTTGTCGGAAAAAAAAACTGCTATACAGACTGCAACTCAAAGGCAGCTATAAAGCATGTGAGCAATTAATAGGTTTGCAGAAACAGTCTTGATACAATTGAATTGAACATGGGTGAGCCTAAGCATACATTAGAGAAACATGCCATTTGTTATGAAAGCGGAGACAAGGCAAGGTAGGTATGAGTGCCTACTCATTGATTTCTAAGCTTGGAGGCTTTCATCTTGATTAACTATTTAAGAACTGAATAAGTATCTCATATGAGATGCCATAAACTAGGAAAGGCCTTATTCTGCTTCAAAAGAAAGCAGTAGCACATAATAAGTTTGACAATGTTATGTTTTTACCTTGTCTGTAACCATACTCTGGATGTCTAAGGCACCAAAGTAGCAGAATCCTCCTCAACATGGCTTGGCATCCAGCAGTCTGGAAATAGCTACCTTGCTCGGGATATAAACGCGAAAGATCCTGGTCAACCATCTTCTCCAGTTCAGCATTCCTGAAGAAGCGACCCCACATGCTATCTGCATTGCAACAACGCCATTAGCATTTAGCATGTACTCAACCACAAGCTACAGTTTCTCCAAGTGCTTTCTAATGCAAAGGAAATACAAGAGCTGATAAATAATTAAGAAAAGATACAGGATCCAAATAATCATTTCTTCAGGATGGTCTTGATTAAAAGAGACTCTTGAAAAGTTTCAAATGTTCGAAGGAATTGAAGTTTGAACAATTTTCAGCGTTGCACTAGCTAAAAGAGAAGAAAATGACTAAAACGGATGATGCAGATATCCTACCTGGGTTTTGTGACAGTGGATTGTCTATGACCGGATCAGGAGAATTACTTCCATCTTTAGGAACATGTGGATCAATAAGAAGCTGTCTTCTCAAAGAAGCATACCTATGCAAAAAAGCATGTACCATAAAAACATTATACATAAACATCATTATCATACTGAGGGAATAGAAATAAAAAGAAACTAACACACTGGAATTTCAGTACACGCAATTTACGTTATTATTTCAGGAAACACATGTTGACGAGATACAGCTTTTAGTTAATGCTAGCAAATGTGCTTAAGATATCAAAATGGATGAATGTGTGCATCATATAGCTGGAAAGATGGAAAATACAGCTATAGAAGTTGCTGAGCGTTCAAACAGACAAGAACAATCTTTCAATCCTTAACTCTCTCTAGGACTTCAACGCAGATTTCAGAAACTAACACCCTCTAAAACCTACAACCGCAAATCTAGACTTGGGAAAGAAGACCCTCAACGCATGATATTCCAGCAATAGACAATACACCAGCAGCTAACGATCTCAAAAACCACAATCTCCCATGTATAGATTTGGGGAAAGAAACCCTCTAGACACGACCAGTTGCTATTCTGCAACCTCCCAATACACCATTAGACAAAACTATAACATGATAAAATCCAGGACAATATTAACAAGAAAACAATGAAAAAAAAAGATGATCAAATTAGTCAATTGCGAGCAAAATATCATTCTTTAGCATCAAACAAGCAAGTACAGAGATCATCTCAACACAACTACGTTAACGATACGTTCTTTTTCCAATTTCCAAAATTTGAGAACATCCCAAAAGCATTTGCAGAAAGGACACAATTGTGTTAATGTAAATAGATAATCAAATCAGTCAACTGCAAGCAACATACCATTCTTTACCATCAAACAACCAACAACAAGTACAGAGAGAACATCTCCAAGCATCATCATCAACACAATTGTATTGAGATGTTGATTTTTAGTTTATAGCCTCTATATACATCATATCTCAAGTTGGGTTTTCTAGTTTTTTAACAAATCAACAGAAAATGTAAAGTTTCCATCTTTTTGTCACAAGAAAATCAACAGAAACAAACATAACATCCCAAAAGGATCAAAAACAAAACCAGATTCTATACCTTCTACGTGAATTAGCGGTAACACGACGAAGATCATCAATGGTTGCAGATGGAGAAGGAGGCAAAATACCCAAATCGATACGCCACTGTACACCTCTCAGATCTCCAAAACGACGAGAAGACTCCACCACCGCCACCACTGTTGACTCAATTGGACCAGTTGTCATTTTCCCTAAAAAAAAAAATTTCAGCTAGGAACAATCGAAAATTCTCAAACACCCAGCTGCTCAAACCTCACCAAGAATCAATCAAACAAAAGAAAGTTGAAATTTTTGAACACCCCATGTGCTAAATCTCCTTATATATACAACTTTTCCACAGAAAATTGTGAAATTAGAGCCAAAATTCAAGAAATGGCTGAATTAAAGGATGATGATTTTCTGGGAAATGTAAAGGGGAAGAAGAAAGAAATTACAGAGAAACCAAGAAAGAGAATTGACCTAAATTTAGGGGAGGAAAAAGGGGCAAAAAAGTTTTATAGACAAGAAATGTATACAGTAAGAGAGAAAGAGAGATGGGTATGGGGTTGTCACTGATCTAATCTCTGAAGAATTTTCTGATGATTTTTTTTTTGGTAGAAAGAGAAAATCTAGGTAGACAAAAAAAAGGATGGGAGAGAATAAAGAGAGGAAAATAAGAAATTTGTTTTTGTTTGGTAAATACAAAAAGGGGAATAGAAGTTAAATAAAATAAAAAGGTAAATTGTGGAGTGCAAGTGCTTGACCTATGCTATTGTGTGTTTGTTGCAAATGGTGACTCTTGGGGCCAAGTGGGGGTGGGGGTAGGGTAGGGAGAGTTATTTCTTTTGATTTTCTAAGGTATCCTCACACTTGGCAGTCGTGAGACTAATTTTCAGTCTCACTGTCAGCGCACTAAGCAATAGGGAACTCTGGCCACAGAGTTTTCAACCCTTGTGGCGGAGGAGCAGGGAGAGTTGAGTTGTCCATTTGTTGTATTAGGTTATCTGATGCGAATTTAACTTAGTTAGGGTTCTGATATGGACATCTAATTTTTTTAAAAAAAATTTTGCTCGTAAAATAAATTTTATAGTACAATGCAAAGGTTTAATTATCAACCAACATTACCCAAATGCCTCAAAGGTTTAATTATCGACAGCTATAATTGCTTATGCTAAGATACATTTTATTCATGTGTCTCTCGAGATGACTGATATCACACATCAAGATATAAATTACTTATATATGATTATGAAATATTACATGATAACATGAGTAAGATATCAATTTCCGCAATGATCTTATTAGATATCTTTAACTATGTATAATATCTCTTCTCCTTCCTTTTCTCGATTCAATATATCTCCACTGATATTGAGGGTGAAATTTCAAAATAGAACTGTTTATCTATATGTATTATATTATGTGATACAAATTAAATTAGTTGGAGTTCTATATAAACATTGGATAATTTTTTTTTATTTTCGTCCATTAAATAAATTTTAAATTTGTCAAATTGTAAATTACTAAAATCTAATTATGAATTATTTAAGGTAAAATGAATAAAATATAAATTTTCTGTGAATTTTTTTTTGCCAATTTCAATAGATAGTCTAACTAAAATTTCTCTTTTTTCCGATTCAATTCCTCCACAACACTTAGGGAGTGGAGAAGGGTGAGTGAGAGGTCTCAAAGTTAGGTTATCCTTATGTATTATGTTATGCGATATATATTTAAATAAGTTAAGATTCAAATATGAATAGTGAATGGTTTTTTCTATTTTCATTTCGTAAATAAATTTTAATAGCCATAAGTTATAAAAATCATTCTGGCATTTTTAAATATTTAAAAATAATGACAAGAAATCATGAACCGGAGATTTTTAGATTATTAATTTTGTATTTCTTCTTTGAGAGGTGAGGTGGAGGACACAAATAGGTGAATTACCAAAAAAGATTTATTGTTCCATACCTCTTTGTTTTCAATAATCATATGTTAAAAATGCATATTTTTTCCGAATTTATTTTAGTTATCATATATTTTCTTTTTACACATCCTCGTTAAGAGATTATAATTTTATTAAATTATTTTTATTTATTTTTTAACCTTGAAATCATATTAATTAATAGTGATAAATACGTTGAATCAATTATCTATAGTAATTATGACAAATAAAAGTTTCACACATTTTACTTTTTTCATAAGACACGTCAATAGCTTATGAATTGCTTTTAGTGGAAGTTAAGTGTGATGTAGAGGATAAAAATTTGATATTTTAGTTGTTATTAGAGTCAAATTTAACTTTAATTTTTCGTTAATTAATTTGTTCTCTAAAACAAAGTCTTGTTAATAATATTCATTTATTCGTATTTAATTTGTCAATTTTGAAATTTTCGTTCCAATCTAAATTTGAAATCGATAAATCCTATCGTGCTAACGCAATTCGTGCTTCACTATTTAAGCTCTGTCAGTTTCACTCAACCACAACAACAACAACATACTAAGTGGAACCTAACAAGTGGAATTTGAAAAGGTTGAAATATACACGGCCTTTATCCCTCCTTCATAAAAGCAAAGAGGTTATTTCGAAAAACCCTCGTCAACCTCAATATCTATAAAAATAATAATCATTTTTTATATGAAGTTGTAAAAAGTTTCAAATAATTGGTCTGCACCGACAATATTTTTTCATGGGCTCCAATACATGTGAAAATTATGCATATAAAACCAATGAAAGAAGCAAAAACAAAATACCCTTCTCATTACCTTAAAAATAAATTAAGTGGTTGAAAAAAAAAAGAATTTTGTTGCATTAAATGCTTTTATTCCTTAGATTTACATAATCATTTAATATTTACATAAAGGATATTTATATTTACTTCTTTTTATTTTTCTGGTTTACTAATTTCATATGCATCTTGTCCTTAGAATAAAGAGGATTATAAGTCTTTTATGAAATATTCTTTCTTTTATTCCAGCACTTGAACTATTGGCCAGCCACAAATGTTGTTTTAGATAAGCACTTCCATTTTTTTTAAATAAATTTCGAAAATAAAATTTGTGATTTATTTTTATGATATTTTGTTTATCAATTTTTAATTTTCCATCAATCTTGGATGGAGTCAAAGATTCACTATTTTTTGGCTTTGGAGTATGATGGAATAAAGCAAAATGACTCTTTAAACTGTCTGCGCTTCTTTCAATTGTGAAGTAGCAGTTAGTCAATGCAACTTTCGACGCTCATCGTGGGTCATCTGGAAACAGTCGCCATAGGGGTCAGGCTGCGTACATCCGATCCCCTTTACCCCGCAATGGGCGGGAGCCTTTGAGGCATTGGGGTAATGTTGTTGTAATTTGATACTAAATCGTAAAAAGAAAATAGTGAATATTATTAAATCTTATGACTTTAAATTAAAAATATAAGATGTATCAAAATTCTTTGTTATCGTATTGATCTTAACATGTCATGTGAAGATTAAATATAAAAATTATCAAAGATAATAAATTATCAAAGATAACTATCTACTAACTTTCTAACAGTGGGGGAGCCACATTGGGATGAACTCTCTTCGCTTAGTTCGTACATCTACTTCTTAAAATTTTAAACTCTCTTAACGAAAATTCTAACTCCACCGCTGATTTCTAATCTAATATATTCAATCTTCTGCTTTTTTTAAAAAAAAAAAAAATCTAAGATCATATATCTCCTGTGAACTAAAAATGTGCAATGTCCTATTTTATTATAATAAAATATTTAAAAATTTCAAAAAAGATAAGAATCATAAACAAGTAAATATTTAAATAAAAAAATAATTAATTTTGGACAAATTGTATTATTGAATTAGAAAAAGTGAGAGCCATGGAAATGGACTTGACATTCCCAATTCCATTCTCCAAATAATTGGTGAGAGTGGAGACAAATATGAGTTCAATTCTATCCACAGTATTTTCTCATGTAGTGCTTAGTGCTCCAATATTATTTTGTTGGGGATAATATTGTAATTAAAAATATATATTTTAAAATGTTCAAAATTGAGTACGAAATATTATACATTTGATGGTGTAAAAGTTTTAATAAATTCAGACCACTAATTATAATATAGCAATGATATTATTATTTTAAAAGTATAATTCTTATTATAACTAATAATAATAATAATTATCATGTTTGTGACATTGGGCCACCTGCAATTTATTTTTACTCATAAGATTTTCATTTTATACGTCAAAAATTTGAAAAAGTCATTTTCTCCTTTTTATTTTATAAATAGCTGAATAATTTTAGTTTCTTATTTTATGACAATTTGTTTTACTATCAATGACTAGATCATGTAGTAGCTTATGATTTATAAGTCAAAAGTCAGAAGTTAGAAATTTAACTTATAGCTTTTGGCGTAATTTTTGTTGTTTGGATAAAAATAAGTGCACTTTTCAACTTTATCAAAGTTTAAAAAATTACTTATAAACTATTTTGACTAAAAAGCTCCTAAAAATAAGTCAATTCAAATAGACACTCATGTACAATGCAAAAGACCAAACATTCTATCAGCAGACGTCTTACCTAGAAATTTCATTTACTTTCTATATTCTTAACGCAATCTTTTAAAACAAAAAGCGCTACTTTAACTTTGAACTATTTCGAGTCAAGCCGAGCCGAGTCAATATAATTAAATAACTTGAGACCATAATTCATATAGGGAAAAAAAAAAGGTGAAATTTTGAGAGATTTGTGATATACATAAAAGCTTGAGGGTTGAAAAGGAAAATATAGAAGAGATAAAAACATATATTCCAAGAGCATATTCTCAACATGACGTGTTGGCGGCTCCTTATGGATCATCATGATTTTCCAAACACTAAATTATTATATCTTAGTAGTATTATTTTATTTATTCACAAAATAACAAAAAGTGAAATGGAAATAAAGAGAATTCATTCCACCTAGTTGATATAATATATGTCTAGTAAGTATAAGGTGATGTATTTTTTTGATTTCTAATTTGAGGAAGGATTAGTATTTGAGTCTGATTAATTTGAGTAAGATTTGATTATTTATAAAAAATACTTTTTATTTATATTTAAAGTTCAAATTCAAAACGTAAAAGATAGCGTGATTCATTGAATGGTATATGTGGTAATGTATTAAGGTGAATACTCCACCTTTTTAATTGTCAATTGTTGTTTTAGACTTTTCCATAATAACTATTTTCGTGAAGTAAAAGAATTGTAGCTTATATTAATTAATAGAGTTAGCGTTAAGGGTCAACACACATATAATGAAGAAGAAAATCTAATTAAGGAATGAAAAATACTTTCATGAAAAGTGTTTTCCAAGTAAAATATCTTTTTAAATAAATATATTTCCTCCGATTCATCTTTATTTGTCCACTATACTATTTTGAAATGTTCAAAAATATTTATCCATTTTATAAAATCAAGAAATAATTTTGCTTTTAGTTTCTAATTTGCTTTTATCATTAATTATAGTCATTTTCCTATTATATTTTTCAGAATATTGTATTTATTATATTCAAAAGGTAATTTGATAAAATAAATCGTATTATTTACTATTTCTTAATCCGTGTATCAAGTCAATCAAATCCTATGCATAGTAAGATCCCCGATTCGCTTGTCTAATTTTACCCCTTCAAATAAGTCTATAAGTAATGCATGAAAGCAGAATAGTTATGTAGTTATTATTGTGTTTTAAAAAGAAAGAATGCAATTTGATGAATAGCATACTTCAAATTGAATGAGTTGCTTATTTTTTCATTGATTTGTGACTTTTTCAATAAATATGATATTTTTGATAAAATAAAAATCTTACTTATTTCATCTGTTGGCTGTAATAAAGGGGTTCTCTCGTTTTACTATATCGAATTTTCAAAACTTCTTCCACATAATTTTTAAAACAAAAAATGTAGATCAATCTTTTATTATTTGTTATCAATTTTGAATTTGACGAAATAATTAATATTTAAAGTATCTTTATACCAACAAGAGATATCAGATATATCCATAGCAGGAAAAATGTTCTAGATGCCATTCCAATTTATTAAAAACATGGCCATTTTCATTCTTTTACGATTGATCGCTATCAATGTCAAGACCCAAAAATTAGGCGTGATGGCACTTGCTCAATCCCACCATAACAAGTCAGCCTTAACTCAAAGGGATAATAAACATATCGCGCCGAAGTAATTAACTAGAGTAGATAACTAAAGTTGAGAATTTCCATAAACTTAAATACCACCCAAGGATTGGTTGTCATGCGTACAAGCCACTAACAATACAGAAAATCAAAGAAATACAAGTTCAAACTGTCCTTCTTATCGAATAGAACAAGTACAGAAGAAATAGGAACAAGAGAGTCAGTCAGATGACAACATCTAGCTCTGTACGTCTCCTGGGAATCCTCGGAGGATCAAGGAAAATACTATTCACTGTCCGGGCTCACAACCTACACAACTGTAGAAGTAAGGTGTGAGTACCAAATACTACCTAGTAAGTCAACTAACAAAACAAAGAAAGTCTAATAGAATACACAAACTCCATTTTGTTCCAATCGATTTCGACAACTACAACCTGCACAGAAAGTTATTCTAACCCAGCAATACATAATACATAATAAAGATGGTATTTCACCATATCATAATTCCAAAGCACAAGCTAAAAATGATAGCACAATCAATCGCAAGAATAACATCATGCCATGCAATAATATACAACGGTGAAATGCAATGCTTATGCAATAATCGCCGGCAAAGATCTCGACATTATAACATTATTGAAAATATCTCAACATCACATCATCGCTGGCAAAGACCTCGGCATCACAATATCATCATAAATTTGCCGGCAAAGACCTCGACATCACAATACCATCATAAAGTTTTCAACATCGTAATTTCGCCGGCAAAAACCTCGGCATCATACCCCGACTGGTAAAGACCTCGGTGTCAATATTTTCCATCTCACTCATATCAATATTCGGAATCAATGCAAATATGCATGTAATGGAATAAATGAACATGATATGAATGCCACAGACAAATCCACTCATTATCTCTAACCACAACAATATATATATATATATATATATATATATATATGTATATATGTAACGACCAAAAAAAAAACAAGAATAAGAATAAGAATAATGAGGCATTTCTTTTAAAATTGTTTATTCTAGTGATTAAGTTAGGTCATTAATTGTTTACTCTAGTGATTAAGTTATGTTATTAATTGTTTACTCTAGTGATTAAGTTAGGTCATTAATTATTTACTCTAGTGATTAAGTTAGGTCATTAATTGTTT
>JAPFFP010000098.1:4116357-4131750 GCA_026153255.1 Solanum medicagineum
CTCTGAGTCTCCTCCCACTGTTCTTACCCGAGTTTTGGCTCCATCGTACATGTCCTTAATCGCCCTGATATATGCCACTAACGATTAAAATAAAAAGCAATTGATCATTTTATAAATCCACTGAAAGTAGCAAAATAAATGACGGATAATAACAACACAATATATAAAGACGCGACTAATCCCACTAACTTACTACATCACAAGGCAAGACAACATCCTACCCCTACTAGTTTATTAACCTTCTATCCTAATACGTGGCCTCCATTCCTTTCTATCTAAGGTCATATCCTCAGTGGTATCAAGTTGCATCATATCCTGCACCTCCCCCCCTAATACTTTTTTGGTCTACCTCTACCTCTTCGTGTAACCCCTAAATCCAACCTCTCGCACCAACAGGAGCATTGGCGCTCCTCCTCTGCACATGCCTAATCTTCCATTATTCCCTAGCTTCTCCCTCCAACACATTTCATTTGAAAATGTACGATAAGCCATGGGGTTTAAGAAATTAAGTATAAGAGTTTTTAATTGTAAGCTAAATAGACGCAAAGTACCAAAATAATTCTTTCGAATGAGTAAGAGTGAGAGTTTGACATGTCCTGTTTTTTCCCCAGTCCTTACAAAAGAATAAACTTGTGGGTTCCAACAAATCATGTCATTAAGGATAAAATCGTGAGGCTAAGATAAAATAGTTTCCGGAAAGAGAAATGTGTCATTCTCTTCGGGACATTCTAAAAAGGAAAGTACAGAGTATCATGGACCTTTGCTTGAGAAATGAATTAGAAATGTATAATCTAATACAGCCAGTATAAGGAGTAGCTCCATCCTCCATGTTACAGAGTAGGTATACTCTTTGAATGCACCAAAAGGAAAACAGTAAAAGAGAGGAAGGTATCTTCATACCTCTAGTGGTAGCAAAGGCAGCTTGGTAATATTGAAGTCGTCATATAATGTGTAGAACTGATCCAAGTATTTTTGTTGCATCCGCATCCTAGCCTTCAGTAACTGGGATTCAACAACTGAAAATAGTCACAATTCAAAGAATTATGTTTTCTCTTGCATAGGAACTTTAAGTGAGACGACAAAAACAGAATAAAAGGGGAAATCAATCGACGAGAGTTTGTGTACCTTCTACATCATAGAGCACTTGGTTAATTATAATGTTGTGTGTATCAATCTCAAACCTAGTGAGTTCCTGAACAAGTCTTTCAGTCTCATACAGAGAGAGGAATTCCGGAATGCAAACACAAACAAATGTCGTCATGTCCTATAAGAAAAGTGGTGTTAATTCATAAGCAGAACTCAGAATAAGTAAAATGAGAACACAAAGATGGTCAGTGTTCAGCTATTAGTGAGAATCACTCAGAACTTTTAGGACATAAAGCACATAGGTAAATATAACATATATTGCACTTTCATCTTAGTAGATTTTCTCTACAATCAAAATAGAAAGATCGCCAGAATACGTGTTGTCAATACTTATGCTTAAGTCCATATCAATGGAGTCTTTTTTCTAATTCAAAACATAAGTAACTGTTGTTGGCGATCAAGTTCAGACATTAAATTAACTGATTAAATATTTAACTGGATTAAGAAACTATTTTCTACTGAAACTACAAGGCTGGAATAATGCATGACTGTCTGAAATCAAAATTTTTCTTTATCAATTGCTGTAAGCTATAGAAAATGCATGACCCTACTTACTCTGGACTAAATTTTGTCACTGTGATTCCACCTAGATTAATGAATATAAAACAAGTCCTTCATAAAAATAAATGATCATTATTATGAAAGCTCTTACGGGATCTTTAAATTGTCTGTTCACTTGTTCAATAATATCTCTCATGGCTTCCAGCTTGTTTAGGATTGCATCCTCACCAAAGTCATCGTCAACACCAAAGATACGAGTCATCTGTGATTGACAGTACTTTGTATTAATAATAGATACACAAAAACATAGCATCCACTTCCTACAAACTAGCTTGAACTTTCAGGCTTGCAGATAAAATGAACAATTATGTTGCATACATTTCTAGAAACCTATTACAGTCCAAATAGCATCTCTTAGATCTTCTTGTTAGCTGCTTAAAAGGAGAAATAGTATAATATGAAAAGAAAAAGGTTCTCTCCTATTTTTACGGGAAGGAAGGGGCTGATACCTGACTTAGAACACCACCAAATTTGCTCTTCAAACTCATTATTTTTGCAAGCCCCTTCTCTAATGTTGATGGGAACTGTAACAACCGGAGAGTATGTCCCGTTGGCGCCGTATCAAATACTATTACAGAGTATTCCATTGTTCTCACTAATCTAGAAAGAAATGAATCGAGTGAATTGAAGTCCAAGACACCAGAAGTCTACATATAACCAGAAAACACAAGTTTGTTTATACTTCTAGATCTCAAACAAATACTAGCATATAAGCACTATCAATGTACCATAACAGGATGAAACTTATCAGTGAAAAACAGTCAGAAAGATGATCAGCTAAATATGATTCAGACATCCAGGAAAGGAAAAGCAAGAATGAGCACTTTAAATTAGAATTAACTTAAATCCCACAATCCTGTTTCACTTATAATTAGCACACATGTATCCCGTGTTGGGTATAGATCTGTAGATTAATGTTAGAAGAAGAATGAAGGAAGAAGATGATGAATAGTAATTCGTTTATGTAGAGAGAAGGTAGAGAGAATGTTTAGAGAGAGGAAAAATATTTCGTGGTAACGCCCAATGGGTAAACTCCACGGCGATAAGACTATATATATTAATGATGTCCGGATAGTTACAATTACAAAGAATACAAGTATACACGGAGAATAAACAGTAGCACTACCTAACATCCCGACCTCCTACTGCAACTCAGAAGCTCTTTATATACTACGATCCCAGCCATTGCCTGGCTCTAAAAACTTTAATCTTAGTTTGCCTGATAAGCAAGTGGCTGCCAGCTTGATCCCAAGAGTTTCCAGCATAAACCCCAAACACGTGTGTAACTTCACCCAGCCGTTCCAAATACCATGTTACAAAATAAGGTAACAGGAAACAGTGATGAGGCAAGTGAGCTACTTCACAAAATAATGCACTTTTGAATAAAGTCAAATCCATATCAATGCAGCGAACTCCCTAACAGTTAAAATTAATTTTTCAATATCTTTCTGCAAAGTAACAGAACTCATGAAAATGACAGACAAACAAACAAAATGGCCACACTAAACAATATATATATTATATGAGTTAAGACTTGGATGCAAAAGATCAACCAAGACAAAACTCAAATCATTCTCCATGTTGGCTTTTGAATGTTTGTAATGGAATGCATTCCTGACTCACTGTTCCATACGCAGAATCATTAACCCTCATATATTTCAAGAAAAAACAAATCAGGCGCTTAGATGGGTACTTCCCATTAGCTAAGACGCTTTCCTTAAGTGCGGGAATTTAGAAGTCAAACACTGGCCCTTTTGAGAATAGTTTGAAGCAGATAGGTAACCTTCCCAATAAAGTACTGAAATTTGACTGATGAAGAGAAATTTTCTATAAAGAAAAGAACGAACGTATTCGTGCACATTCTTACCTACATCTACAGAAGAAAACCTTATTTTTCTATACATATACCGGAGGTGTTCAGTTCAGTCTAGCACATGTAGTAATGTATGGTGTAGCATTAGCTTGCTACCACAAATTCATGAATTTGAAATCGATATCTCATGTCCATACCTTAATTTAAAGAGCATAAGAAAATTTCTAAAACTATCTCACTACCACAAAATATATTTTCTCTTGCCATACAAACTTTCTCTTAACATTACCTGAAATGATGCTAAAATGACCATCAAGAAAAGAGAAACTTGAAATCTTCAAAATCAAACAATTAATCGCAATGATCTTCTTCAAATTGATTAATATATACTAGTATTATAATATCTCCAGAAACAAAGCCAGCAAATCATCTAAACTGCAGTTTCTATAATATATATACTTCAAACTTTTTTTAACATCATTTTTAGGGGAGAGAATCCATAATCCAACATAAGGTCACTTACTTTAGCATCTCAGCGAAACTCATAGCTTCATCAATTCCTGGAACTGCATTCGCCATATCCGAGAAAAAACCGTCCACACCTTCTGAACCACCTTCCTCATTCTCTACAGTTGGATCAACTTCCTAAACAAGAGAATTTCAATCATAAAATCATTACCCCGATAATTTGACAAATTTTACGCAAAATTTACATAATTCAACGCACATTACACTCAAGAAATAAGATCGAAAAGCTGTCAATCAATCATACCATGGCGTACAAATTGGTGAATCCATTAACGACGGTAGGAGTTTTAGCAAAACGCTGTTGAAATGCATCGCTGAGACTATGAGCTGGATCAGTTGATATGATGAGAACAGATGATCGGACCTGAGAAAAAAGGATCCCTAAAACAGAGCTACACGTTGTCTTCCCAACGCCACCCTTACCGCCTACAAATACCCATTTCAGTGTGTCCTGTTCCATTAGGTTACGAACTGTACCTTCTGGTAAATCTCGAGCCATCAAATGAAATGGTTGATTATCATAAAAATGGAAAGATTAAATTTATACTAACATTTAACAAAAACCGATAAACTCAAGTTAATTTCAAGGATTTTAAATCCTCATGCATGCACAAAGACGGCACGGGAAAAGGATGTTGAAATCTATTTAATCAAAGATAAATTTGATTGAAAAAAATAATATAATTTAGTCATGACCTTTCGTTTTCTTAAGAAAATTTCAAAAGTACATATTTTAAGTAAGATGGATGTCAAAATTAGGTTTCAACATTCTTAATAAACGTTATTGTAAGTAGCGTTTTAAGCATAAAATATACTTGTGAGTAGCGTATTATAAAACATTATTCACATATACGTTTTACATTTTTGAAATGTCACTGCCAGTAATGTTTATTAATTTAACACTACCAATAACGTTTTTTAAGTATAAAACGTACTTGTGAGTAACGTATTAATGTTTATTAATTTAACACTACCAATAACGTTTTTTAAGTATAAAACGTACTTATAAGTAATGTATTATAAAACGTTACTCACAAATACGCTTAAAACATTACTACCAGTAAGGTTTAGTCATTTAACACCATCATCTCCCGTCAATTTTTGCTCATCAACTTTTTTAAATAAAATATAGCTTAAAATGTTACTGAGAAATACACTTATACTAGTTTTGTAAATTTTTTTTAAAATATATTATTTTGATAAATTGATATAAATAATGATTTGGTTTGGTAAAAAATTTAGGTGTTAGAGGTCTGTACACGTGATACTAGGTCTTCGAGTGGTTTAGAATTATGATTTATTTATCTTTGTTTAAGTTATTTGAAATTGTTATATTCCACGTGATCTTTTACTTGTTCGATTTTAAATTATTGACTAAAACTGACTTATCTCAATGGGTTAAGATAAATACCATCACGCTTAAATTTGAATGGTGACAACTAATACATTGGATAGAAAATACTGGCCTAGCTTAAAATTGAGAAAGGAAAGCATACTGAAACCACCCTACAAGTTGCTGAAGGAATGTAGTTCGATCGTGGCTATTTGTCATCAAATATGTTGAGCCGCTAATAGTATTAAATAATTAACTATAATAAAAATTAAATAGAAAATATTTTTTTATTATAATTAAATTCATATATAGGGAATATTTTCTTAATTAAAATGGACTTAATCAAAAGAACAATAGTCAAAAACTTTTTAAATAATAGGCAAAATGAAATTTAAAAATGTCCCATAAAAATAAGCAACAAAGAAAATTTCAGAAAAAGGTTAAAAAATACTAAAAGAGAAGGTCCAAAAACTTCCTTCAAAAAAATTGATTAGCTTAAAAATAATCAAATTTCCATTTTAGTTCATAATTTTAGAATTTAGGAGTAGAATTTGTGTAAAATTAAAGACAACTTAGTTTTCCTTTTAAGTATAAAATTATTAACTGGAGAATGTTTTTCTAACTAAAATAGACTTAGTTAAAAGAAAAATCATCAAAAACTTTTGAAATAATAGGCAAAATGTTTTTGAAAAATATTCCATAAAAATAGGTAAAGAAATGTTTAAAAAAAAAAAGGTCTAAAAATACTAAAAAAGAAGGTCCAAAAACTTCCTTTAAAAATAATTTAATTTTCCTTTTAAATTCAAAATCCTAGAATTTTAGGAATAGAATTTGTGTGAAATTAAAGATAATTTAGTTTTCCTTTTAAGTTCAAAATTATTAACTTAAATATATGAAGAATGTTTTTCTAACTAAAATAGACTTAATAAAAAAAGTTAAAAACTTTTCAAATAATAGGCAATTTTTTTTTAAAAAAAAAAAAGGTCCAAAATTACTAAAACGAAGGGCCAAAAACTTCCTCTAAAAAAATTTCATTAGCGTAAAAATAATTTTAATAATAAAATTAGAACTAACTACATGTGGACCAATAAGAATAATGTCATGTATTTAATACAAAAATTATTTATGTCATATCAGATTCTATTAAAATGAAGAGTAATTTTATATTTAAATTTAACTTTAAGAGCATTTTTGATCTAAATAGGTGGATGGAAGGATATTTTTGAGCCAATAGATGGACGAGAGATATTTTTGAGCCATTATCTCATTAAGGGTCTGCATCGACCGGTTCATTTCGATTTTATACAATATCGATTTAGTTTTTAAGTATATTGAACCAATAAAGATCTCAGTAAAATATTTTTTTATCGATTTTCGGTTTATCGATTTTAAGTAGTTAACGGTTCGATTTTCGATTTAACCGATAAGAATGATAATGAGAATTTGCATTAACAAAAAGTAGATAGAGTACGAAGACTATGTGTATAAACTTACAAAAGTTATAATTAATTAATTACAAATTAAAATAATAAAATGAATAACTAATTACTTAAGTACTGTAAATATTAAAATAAGTAAAATATTGTTATAGTGTCCTATTCTTATTAAATTACTAATATTTAATATTTAGGAAGGAATAAAATACTAAATTATTATAATCTTATTAAATCGATAACCAAATAATAAAAATCGATACCGAACCGAGAACTCAATACTCATTTTATTTAGAATTATTAAAAATTCTATAACCTAATAACCCAATAACATTTGTATTGATTTGATTTATGGATAGATTCAATTTTTACTAATTGACTATTAAAATTGAATTAAATAGAAATTGAATTTGTCCACACCTTATCTTCCTCCTAATACCCTCCTTAAACCCCAAAATCCCAGACGTCCAGTGCTTTTCTTCGCCGCGCCGTCGCGCCGCCGTTGCAGCTATTCTCATACGTCTTGTTGGATAATCATGAACGCTCCATCACCCCATCACGAAGACGACGAACACGAAGAGGAGGTCTTCATAGATCAAAGTGATATTATTGAAGAAATCAATATTGATGAAGAAGGTAGAAAAAAAATCCAATCCTTTTTTCCCCAAAATGTTCATTATTTGCTTATTTGTAGTTAGATTTATGCCCCATTTCAAAATTAGTAAAGATATTTAATATATGGTTGCAGAGCTTGTAGATGCTGATGGAGATGATGAAGAAGATGAGGAAGGAGGAGGAGAATTCATAGGTAACTTGGCTTGGTTCAGTTGCTTCTAGAAACTTCTTTAGAAAAAAAAGTGAAGTTTTTAGCTTTGTATTCCACTCAATTGCTTCAGCAACTTCTAGCTACCTTGCCACAACTAGAAAGTAAGCGCTCCAACTTTGAGATTGCACATCTAGAAACCTCAATTTGATCTCAACGGGCAACTAACCACTCCAACTCATCCTCCTTCATAGGATAACTATACTTTCCCTATTCACTGCAGGTTGGTTTTTTGCCGGCACCGATTTAGCTTAACGTGTTTGGAAGCTCGCGGACAACCTAGTATATTACGGACAGACAACTAGGAGTTTCATTAATAATGGGCCGTTTTGATTCTTGGGAGCAACTCGATGAATTTAATAGATCGTTTTAGGAGGCCCTAATGATTGTAGATAGAACCTATCCAATTTTTATAGTACTATGGTTTGTATTTCTCGTGGCTGTCGCTGATGTGGCACATAAATTTTAGAGGTGTCTAAATGAGCATTTGGTAAGTTTGAGTGTTTAACTGAACATAGTAGAGATGAGTTAAGGTGTCTGGATGTGCATACTCAAAATTTTAGTGCTTACTTACAGTTGAGGCCAAGTTTGATTGATTGTTTATGTATTATGTGTTTGTTATATTTTGGTTACTCAATACTGCTGCTGTAATTTTTTTCTTATATTTTAATGCAACTGCAAACTTTGCGAGATTTAGTTATGTTGTGATTCGGGATTTGGACTTTGGCTTACTTATTTTTTGGTTGGGTGGATTGTTCTTAAGGGGTGCAATGTTTAGTTCAAAACTTGTTCTTTTGTTAATTAGCATACTGATATGGATATTTGGGATAATGGTTTTCAGATGAAGCTGATGATTCCCTTCATACGTTCACAGGCCATACTGGTATTGTACTTCTTTCAGTATTTTTGTAATGTAATTTGATATCGAATGATGTACACGCTCAATTGATATACTATTCAGTTGCAACTTCCATTTTAATTCTTCTGTAGTTGAAAACTGGAGTTCGCTTGGTGTTATCTTAACTTCACAATTATAGACATGAATGAAGAAAGACTGCGATTCTGTGTGGGTTACTGCTAGGTTTTTTGCTTTACTAAATAGGGGGAACTTTGCCTTTACAGTGCAGTTGGATGCATGGTAGAAGCTACTAGTTTCCCAAACTTAGTAGCTTTGACTCGAACCTTGTATATGTTCTGAGAAATATACTGAATAGGGACAAGCATTAAATATTTATCCAGTAACACAAATGGTCAATGAGTTCAATGGGATTTTTTATTTTTTGAGAAAATGAGTTCAATGGGATTTCGAACCATAAAGTTCAAATCTTGGATCTGCCTCTGCTTCAGTCAGGTACAATTGTATGCTTAGATGTGATATTTCTTTTGATTGATGGTGCTTGATATGAGGGACACATATTTCATTGGAAGGAGCATTATAGAATCTTCAGACAAATAAGCAAAGCTAATTTGTCCAAGAAGCAAGCTTGAAATGACTAAGTACCGAGAGAAATAGCTGATGATGAAAGAAAAACAAGTGGTCATGGTGGACCATACATACCCCTCTGTCCCAATTTCTTTGTCTCAAAAGAGAATTATACAGTCCTATATTTAGGAATAATTTAACTCTAAGCTTCCTATTTTATTCATAATGGGATAATTTATGACCATGGCTTGTTTTAGATTACAAATTTCAAGTGTCTTTCTTTCCTTTATAAACTTTGTGCCTCTTAAATAAATTCACACAAGATGGGATTCAGGTAGTATTGCTTAAGACACATATGGATCGTGTTGTAATAGTATTGTAGAAACTAGAAACCAGATTCCATAGCTTTGATAGCAAACAAGTGTATATGCGGAATATGAAATTGGAAATTGGGCTATGTTAGTTATTCTTGGCCTTTCTTGTGACGAGATTGTTCTCACTAGATACCAGATTCAAAGCTTAATACCAAACAAGTTTTACACGTGGAATCTGAAATTAAGAAATGGGCTGTGTTAATCTTGGCCTTTTTGGGACGAGCTCAGAGGACAAGATTCAACTTTTTCCTAATATAAAAAATAGGATCAAGTTTATAGCCAACTATATCTATGTGATTTCGTTTGGAGAGTTCTATTTTTTCGGAAAACAACATATTTCAATAGAAGTGAACAAATGCGGCAGCTTTTCATATTCTGATGAGAACTTCATCTGAAAACATAAACAAGATTTTGCAACAGATCTTGGTCCGTGTTTTGGTGTTTGTGTACAGGAACTTCCACACATCACCTTAATTATTTACGTTATAAAAAAATTGCATCTGATGTTGGTGAAACCTACTTAACACAAGATGGTTTTACCTCATTGGTGCGGTGATTTCAAATATGGAGGTATAAATGTGTTTTTCATGGGTGTTGTAGTTAATAGTAAGGTGTAGGAATGAGTTAATTAATGTCAATGCGTCCTGTTTGGGTATTGTCTATAATTAATTTGTATGTTGTGGTGCTTACTGTTTTCCTTTTCATTTAATTGTTTCAATACCATTTCCTCTATATAGGTGAACTGTACACTGTTACCTGCAGCCCAACAGATGCCAGTTTGGTGGTAACAGGTGGTGGAGATGATAGAGGATTTATGTGGAAAATTGGTCAAAGTGATTTTGCTTTTGAGTTGCAAGGTAATTGAGTTGTGACTAACAAGTTTTTTATCGCTAAGTAGATGGGTCTTATTCATACCCTTTTTAATTTAAGCTCTTTGAGATATGGTGCAGGTCACACTGATTCTGTATCTAGTTTGGCTTTTAGTTCTGATGGTCAGTTGCTTGCTTCTGGGAGCCTTGATGGGAATATTAGAGTATGGGACATAACTTCAGGTGGTCTGAAGGGCACACTTGAAGGTCCTGAAAAAGGAATAGAGGTGAAACATTTTCTCATGCGTAAAAAATCCGATTTTCCATAACAATATGAGATCAATTATGAGCTGTGAAGTTGCTCAGTGGGTCAGGTGGCATCCAAGAGGACATGTGGTGTTGGCAGGTTCAGAGGATTCTTCTGTTTGGATGTGGAATGCTGATACCAGTGCTTTCATGAATACATTTTTAGGTCATGGTGGTAGTGTAACCTGTGGTGATTTCACTCCTGATGGTACATGCTTGTTTCTCTTGTAAAATTTCTAGTGTTTTCCTCCGTTTGAGTAGAACAGGAACTTATGTTTCTTATATATGCTTTCTCAGGTAAATTAATTTGTACTGGGTCTGATGATGCGACCCTGAGGATATGGGATCCTAAGAGTGCCCAAAGTATACATGTGGTAAGAGGTGAGGCTTTTGGTTTCTGGCTGTTAATATCTTTGTTTCTTTTGCATTCCAAAATTAGATGAAAACAAAAGCGGTAATCCTCCTTCCCCCTCCCCCTCTTCCTCTGATACAGCACAAAAAGGGGGTCGGGGGCAGACAGATAGAAGGCATTCCGGCACTTGTAAAAAGAAAAAGGGTGTCGAAGGCTTCTAGCAATCAGAAACAAAATATGTGGCCATTGGGGGATGTGGCTGAGATGTAAAGTACTGGATAAAAATCGTGGATTGAAGCATATGTTAATATATTGCTAGTTAGCATTTCTTTTCTTTCATCATCCTTGTTTGATGCTGATCAATGTCTTGCTTGTTTCATTCCTTTCATTATGTTATGTTGAGCCATCTCTCTCTTCTTCCATTCCATTAAATGATGTCAGCACTGTTATCGGTGGTGAGATTTGTTGTCACTACGCTGATCTTTTATTAGAGAAACTTCTTTTTCTAGATTAATCTGATCTTATTATTGTTTTTGTTAATTTTTTGAAAAAATGTTTCTTCATTGTTGCAAGGTCATCCGTATCACACGGAAGGGCTGACATGCTTGACAATCAGCTCGGATTCTACTCTTGTTCTCACAGGCTCAAAGGATGGTTCTGCTCACATTGTGAATATAATTACTGGAAAGGTCAGAATTCTCGATGGATGATAATTTGCGCTTCACATTTCCCACAGCGGTTTTTATGTAATTCATGCTTCCAGATCTTGGAAGCCGTTTTGTCTGATCACCGATTAATATTTTCTTTGTCAGGTTGTCACTTCTCTGAGTGCTCATACAGATTCAATAGAATGTGCCAGCTTTTCCGCAAGGTTTTGTCTACTTCTGACATCTTTCTATTTCTTCTTGTACTTTTACCCTTCATTCAAATGCCTTTATTTGAACGAGGATGGTGGACAAGGATATACAGCTATGTGAATGTGCCTTGACCACTTGACTGTCGTATAGCAAATAACCTGAAGAAGAATCATGTTGTTAGCAAGCCTGAAAATGGTTTTACAGAAGAGACAGTAGTTATGTGGACATAGTCCAGGATAACATATTAGTCAACAAAAACAACACACCAATGTAATCCAGTGGGTTTTGAGGAGGGTGGAGAGTACGCATTCTTACCCTTGTATAGGTTGAAAATATATCTTATAGACCCCCGGCTCAAGTAAAGCATATTAAATCAGGCATGGATAGGTTATGATAGAGAAGAAGTCAATGTTGAATATCGAAAAGAATAGCAATAACACTACATAATGCGATAATCGAAGCAAAGAGAACTACATGTTATACTAAAATCGTTGAATAATACAATATGAACGTAATATTAATAACAAGAATGAAAACTAAGTGACGCTTGACTATCTACTACTAACCTTCTACCTTATTCCTCGACCTGTATAGTCTCCTATCTAGGGTCATGTCCCCGGTAAGCTGCAGGTGAGTCGTATTATGTCTAAATCACTTCTTCCCAATTCTTTCTTTGGTTTGCCACTACCTCTCATTAGACCTACCATAGCCAACCTCTCACACCTCCTCACTAGGGCATCTCCTCTGCACATGTCCAAATTATTTTAGCCTTGCTCCCTCAACTCATCCACCACAGAGTTCACTCCAACCTTAGATCTTGAATGATAATCATGGATTGCATTCACTACAAGAAAAATATCCAACAACGAAGGGAAAGCAGGTACCTAGAAGTGAGATTTTGCTCCTTAAAGATCAATAGCGACTGAAAAATCTGGTCGCCGCCTCATCCTTATAGCCTCCGTCGCAAAAGTCAATAAGGACGGGGTAGACTACTGGTCCTTAAATTGTTTGTGACCATTATAAAACTGGTCCTTAAAAATGATTTTAGGGACGGTGTTTCTGATCCCTAATTAAAGAGATTTCACGACCAAAAAGCTGGTCCTGAAAACACTTTTAGGTACTATATTTACTAGTCCTTACTAGTAAAATCATCTGGTGCTTAAAGATTTCAACTACCGGTATGCTGTTCCTAAAAAAGCCAATTTGGACAAAGTGTGGTCCCTATATATGCACATGATCTTTAATTTTGGATTTTTGAAATAATAATACAATTACTAATGGCAATAATCAAATTACATATATGCAGAACTACAATAATCTGCTTTCATATTAAACATCATAATACACTAGTCATATGTCATTTTTTACAGAAATACTTTACGGAAAAAAACATACATTCTTTATCAATTAATATTTATGTAGATGTCTTCTTGGCTTATTCAGCTGCCTAGGCTCTCTGATTTTTAGCACCAACAATTACCATTTTTATAGTGTGTCAGGTCCAGCAGCTATTTCAAACACTCCCGAGTCCAGTTTGTGTCAAGCTCATAGAGGAGACTTGATCTTCACTAAGATTCCATCCTTTTAGGAGTGG
This sequence comes from Solanum medicagineum, assembly GCA_026153255.1. NCBI lineage: Eukaryota > Viridiplantae > Streptophyta > Magnoliopsida > Solanales > Solanaceae > Solanum > Solanum medicagineum. Next base: position 4,129,710 of record JAPFFP010000098.1, read on the forward strand.
AGAGAAGTGCCATATTTGTCTAGTGTAAGGTTTGGGCATTGGCAATATCAGGCAGAGTGCGAGTCCTGGAAGTGTGCTATTGGCTGAGTGTGATTGCGAGGCCAACAATGTGTTGATGACGTCTAGTAATTTAATGTAGCTGTAGTACAGCAGTAGTGAAGGATATACAAGATGTGCCAGCATGAACTGAATTTAATTTAAAATCAAAGGAGCTAATTTGTTGGCAACGAAGATGATGTACAGGAACGTTTTTATGCAGTGTAAAGGCTTAATGACAACAATAACAACATACCCAGTGAATTCCACAAGTAGGTTCTGGGGACATTACCAGTACCTCATAAAGATAGAGAGGTTGTTTCCTAAAGACCCTCGGCTTAAATATATCAATTCCAAATTATTAAAAAAGGAAAAAGAAAAAATATAAAATAGCGGCTAAAGCGTAGAGCATTGTCAATTTTACGAGTAAAAAGACACAATAGAAGTAGTAGAATAATCGAAGATGACACAACTATAATGGCACGACTAATCCTAATACTATGACGAACCTTAGCTCGTCTCTATATTTTCGTCCCTAAAGAGCCATTTTCTTGTAGTGATTCCTAGAATACTTGTTTCTATACTAGTAATTATTTCTGTTTTGCTAAATTAATATTTGACGCTTCAAATTTCTTTCATCATCTGAAATGACTTCCAGCGCACCTTGGGCTGCAACTGGAGGCATGGATAATAAGCTTATTATTTGGGACTTACAACAGTCCTTACCTCGCTCCGCATGTGAACATCCGGTATGAACTTCCTTGAACAAACAATTACTTCTGTAAATACTCTTTTATTTCAAGAAAGTTCTGTTCTGTAAAACCCAATTGGCATGCTGTTTAGGATGGCGTGGTATGCTTATTGTGGCTGGGGCAATGTAGATATGTGGCAACAGGTTGTGTTGATGGGAAAGTTCGGATATGGGACAGCCGTTCTGGAGAATGTGTGAGGACTTTTAGCGGACACGCTGATGCAATTCAGTCTCTAGCTGCATCGTCCAATGGGGAGTACCTCGTTTCTGTCTCTATCGATGAAACATCACGGGTATTTGAGATAGCAGAGTTCAACTAAAAAGAGACCCCCCACCCCCATCTTTGTGTGTTATTGAAGAGTTCAAATAATTACACTATTGCCTTGTCCTTGTTTTCAGATTTGAATTTAATATAGAACAAGAAGAAGCTAGAAATGTTCATCATCAATGGACAATATATTTACATGATCTATACTTGTCTACATGATCTTGATCTTTCACAAATTGTTCATCATCAGTCAATCAGCAATAGGGCATTGGACTCTTAGCATACAGAACGCGACGTTGAAAGTATTTCAAGTCCTTAGCAAACCAAAAAAATGGTCTCTGCAGTAGATTCTGAACTGATGGCCTCTTTGATGCTTTGCAAGAAAGACAATCCATCACCAACTCCTCAAAATCGTCCGAAAATTTCTTTCCTCTTTTATTTTGCACTACCTTCATCTTGTCCTTGAAATATCCCTCAACTTTCTTCATTTTCCCTTTCTCTTCTAAATGAATCTCCCACAGCACATCTTCCAACTTATCTGGCAATATCCTTGACCTCTGTATCTTCTTGATCAGTGCCTCCAATTCTTTGCGATGGTTTACTCTTATATTTCCATAGGCTAATTCTAGTGCTGCTATACCGACTAGCCAGATGTCGGATTCAACAGTGTAACCATCATCATCTTGAAATAGAGATGATTGAGCTCGATTTTGATTATGATAATCAGAATCAGAATATTTTGCATGGTATACCTCCGGCGCCGCAGCCCATTCTGATAACAAGTATAGTGGTGGAACCTGTTGGAAATTCAGAAACACAAGTATTACAATTTGATACTAACAAGAACTGTATCAATTATTAAAACCATACCGAAGGTCCACCAGGCCAAGATTTTGCTTGAAGGCCAACTTTTGGTACATGATTTTTTCCGATTTCAACAACTACAGGAAGATCAAGATCTGATTCGTAAATCGTAGCTGCAAATC
>JAPFFP010000098.1:4137819-4152796 GCA_026153255.1 Solanum medicagineum
TAAACATAGGGGTTAGGCTGCGTACATCCGACCCCCCCTCACCCCGCAATGAGCGGGAGCCTTTTGAGGCACTGGGGGTATGTTGTTGTTGTATTAAATTTTAATATTATCAAAAGAATTAGAATACTTACCAACATTTCAATAATTTATTCTTTTTATATACACTTTTATTAATTAACGAAATACAGATGAACAAGTTAGCTAGTAACAAATACAACAATAACAACATATCATTGGAATCCCACAAGTGAGGTTAGTGGAGGATAAAATATACGCAGATTTTACCATTATCTCACAGAGACAAAGTGACTATTTCCTGAGAACCCTCGTCTCAAAAATCCATGAACAGAATAAATTATTTTTTTTTAAAAAAAATTAAATAACAAAAAACACATATTATTATGTAAATATGATAAATTTAACTAGTAACAAACAATAATGTAATGTATGTATACCGTTGAAATATATAGCTAGGTTTTAGTCGAGACTCGAAGTCGGTACATCCCTCACCTTTCGAGTCGGTCATTCGCTGTTTTGTTCATAAACCCCCGTAAGTCCGCCCTATCGCAAGTTTTTCTACTTCACTTCTACTACCCTACCCCCTCTCCTCCATCTCCGTCCTAGCTTCCTCCGTGAATCGATTTTCACGGCCACAGGACCACCGTCAGTCTCCGGTGACAACGCAATTTGCAAATCTCTGTAGGGACATTTTGTGTCCAAACGCTTATCAAGGTTTTGTACCTTAGGGTTTTAGTACTTCATTGCTCTATGTATGTAGTTTGAGATTTGGACTTCTAACGAAGTTATGTGGAGTGGAAACGGACAAGATATGTGGAACAATAGTAACATCGCACCGCCAGGTACTAGCGGAGGACCACCGCAGCCGCCGCCAATGATGCCGCCACCTCCGCCATCGTCTATGATGCCTCCCCCACCTGGTACGAGTTCAGGACAGTCTATGATGCCTCCTGGTACTAGTGGCGGAGGAGCTACTGGTGCTGGACCGCCTCTGCCACCTCCTTCGTATACTGTGTTGCCTACTGAAGCTCAGCTGGAAGAGAAAGCTAGGAAATGGATGCAGCTGAATTCTAAGCGGTACAGTGATAAGAGGAAATTTGGATTTGTGGAAACGCAAAAGGAAGATATGCCTCCGGAACATGTCCGGAAGATTATTAGGTATTTTTTTTTTTACAATTCTGAACGCTTACCTCTTCTTTTGGGCTGATTTTGTGCATTTTTAGGTGTTTAGTGTCAGAAAATGCAGGTAATCTATTTGTTGGTTTAGTTAATTAGGCAATTTTTTTCTGAATTTTAAAGGTTTTTCTCTGTGAATAAATGCATTAGTTGGCGTGTATTATACTTAGGAGACGTTGTGGTTTAAATTACAAGGTAATATGCTGTGATTTTTCTTGCAATTGTGTATGCCTGAGGCTTTTTCAGATTATGATACATGGATTTTTAGGTGTATATTGTTAGAAATTGCTCCAAATCTATTTGTAGTTTTCTCTGTTTAGTTTATTGATAGCATCAGAGAGAGAGAACTCTCTCTAGTGAAATTGTTAAAGCTGTAGGTTTGGGGATTTTTGGGAGTGTATCCGTGGTTTTATTATGTGGAATCTAAGTGTGTCTTGCTTACTAAGAACACTAGTTGATTATGTACGAGAACACTAGTTTGGGAAGTGGTGTGTACTTTTCACATTTATCTTGATTTTACGATGCTTAGAAAAGGCTCTACTTTGTTTTAAATAATGGAAATATGAAAGGAGTGGTGGATTGGTGTTAATAATGTGGTTTCTTGAGTTCTGATAGCTGGTGGGGCCTCATAACCATCTTGTTGTTTCAATGTGTGCGCAAATGAATATATATAACACCTGGAAAGTAGGACCTTATAATAACCAGGGACGAGGACTGTTAAGAATTATTAAGAAGAGAACTGACAGGAAAAAAACGAGTTATCTCAGAATGTATAGTTGTCCAATTCAGATTCTTTTGCCCTACATCTATGATCTCCTGAAGTTCGATGTCAGCATAAAAAAATGCATTTCTCCATTGTCTGAGCTTATACATAGAAATCATGTCTTTTGTGAACCATAAAAAAAGAATATAGTCATGATTTTGTGATAATGTTTCCTCAGCTTTATAAAATGTGATTTGTTGTGCTTCTTCTCTTGTTTGCTTATCAAGCTCATACATATTACAGGGACCATGGGGATATGTCATCAAAGAAATATCGTCATGACAAACGTGTGTATCTCGGAGCTCTTAAATTTGTCCCGCATGCCGTTTACAAACTTCTTGAGAACATGCCTATGCCATGGGAGCAGGTACTCCCTACAGCTTTTTGATTATTTTATTCTGATTGTGCCATGTCTTGTTCTACTAGTCGTATCTCAAGTTTGTTCTGAAATGCTTTTATTTTAACAGGTTCGAGATGTCAAAATCCTATACCATATTACTGGTGCTATTACATTTGTTAATGAGATTCCATGGGTTGTCGAACCTATATATCTGGCTCAGGTATGCTAACTTTGCTTTGCTTTAGTTTAGTTTCAACTCCACTGAGCCATATATGTTTAGACTGATTCCTAATCATGAAATCTTGCAGTGGGGCACAATGTGGATCATGATGCGAAGGGAGAAGAGAGACCGGCGGCATTTCAAGAGAATGCGTTTTCCTCCTTTTGACGATGAGGAGCCACCATTAGATTATGCTGATAATCTTTTGGATGTTGATCCTTTGGAGCCAATCCAGTTGGAGTTGGATGAAGAAGAGGATTCTGCGGTTTATAACTGGTTTTATGACCATAAGCCATTGGTGAAAACAAAGCTTATCAATGGTCCTAGTTACCGCAGGTGGCATTTGTCCCTCCCTATAATGGCAACACTTCACCGCCTGGCTGGACAGCTGCTTTCAGACCTGACTGATCGCAATTACTTCTACTTGTTTGATATGGAGTCCTTTTTCACCGCTAAAGCGCTGAACATGTGCATACCTGGTAAGCAATATGCTCAATGAGTTCTTAGTTCTCTGTTTCTTTCTTTTGAGTTCTTAGCTAATTGGTCTGACAAAATAATGCTGGTGGTTTGAACTATGAAGACCATCCTCCCATGGAGTTCGAAATGTTCTTTATTCTGCCTATTACCTGCATAACCTTACGCAGAAGGTATACCTGAGTGATTGGTAGTTCAGGAACCTAAAAAATAATGATACTTCTGAGTTCTCTCATATGTTCAAGATTTGTTTGGGTATTTCCATGCTTAACCCTGCATATCTGGCTTTCCTTCTCTAATTTAGGTAATAGGTACGGTATCACATTCAAACACAGTTTCCTTCTAATATCAATTGTTCTCTCCTTTTTCCTGGTCTAGATAGGGGAATTATTTTTCACGGTACGCGTTGATCCGCCTGTTGGTGGACTCTTTTCACTAAGAAGATTTTTTCTGCAGGTGGTCCAAAGTTTGAACCTTTATATCGTGACATGGAGAAAGGAGATGAAGATTGGAATGAGTTCAATGATATCAACAAATTGATCATCAGGTCACCACTTAGGACAGAGTACAGAATTGCCTTCCCTCACCTCTATAACAACAGGCCAAGAAAGGTGAGGCTTGGCATATATCACACTCCGATGATCATGTACATAAAAACAGAGGATCCCGATCTACCTGCTTTTTATTATGATCCACTTATACATCCTATAGTCAACAAGGACCGTCGTGACAAGAAAGTTTCTGACGACGACGACGATGATGATTTTGCGTTACCTGAGGGTGTGGAACCTTTGCTGACTGAGACTCCAATCTATACAGATACTACTGCTGCTGGTATTTCCCTGCTGTTTGCTCCACGCCCGTTTAACATGAGATCTGGTCGAACAAGACGTGCTGAAGATATTCCCCTTGTGTCAGATTGGTTTAAGGAGCATTGGTATGCTTTTATCTTTGCTTTTGCTTATCTTGTTTGTCATAGTAAGTTAATCTGTGTACTACAAATATATTAACTATCTATTTTGTTTTGTCCAGTCCTCCATCATATCCTGTCAAGGTGCGCGTCAGTTATCAGAAGTTGTTGAAATGTTTTGTACTGAACGAGTTGCATCATAGACCCCCTAAAGCCCAGAAGAAGAAGCACCTGTTCCGCTCACTTCAAGCCACAAAATTTTTCCAAACCACAGAACTGGATTGGGCTGAGGCTGGTCTTCAAGTTTGCAAGCAGGGATATAATATGCTGAATCTTTTGATCCATAGGAAGAACCTGAATTATCTTCATCTTGATTACAATTTTAATTTGAAGCCTGTAAAGACACTAACTACAAAGGAACGTAAGAAATCCCGGTTTGGAAATGCTTTCCACCTGTGTCGTGAGATTCTGCGTTTGACAAAGCTTGTTGTTGATGCCAATGTCCAGTTTCGTCTGGGAAATGTTGATGCATTTCAGCTGGCAGATGGCTTGCAATACATTTTTTCGCATGTTGGTCAGTTGACGGGTATGTATCGTTACAAGTACAGGCTTATGAGGCAGATTCGGATGTGCAAGGATCTGAAACATTTGATCTATTATCGATTTAATACCGGGCCGGTTGGAAAAGGTCCTGGTTGTGGTTTCTGGGCGCCTATGTGGAGGGTGTGGTTATTCTTTCTTCGTGGAATAGTGCCTCTTTTGGAACGTTGGTTAGGAAATCTACTGGCAAGGCAATTTGAGGGTCGCCATTCGAAGGGGGTGGCCAAAACTGTCACAAAGCAACGTGTTGAAAGCCACTTTGATTTGGAGCTCCGTGCTGCAGTAATGCATGATGTCCTTGATGCTATGCCAGGTGAACACTTCTCTGTTGTTGATTGTCCATCTTTTTTGGAATGCTTCTATTTCATTCCGTTGCTCGACTAATACTTTTGGCTAATATAGTGCTTCTTTACTGCAGAGGGGATCAAGCAAAATAAAGCAAGAACCATCTTGCAGCATCTAAGTGAAGCATGGCGTTGTTGGAAGGCAAATATTCCTTGGAAGGTATTTTTCTTAACCACCCCAAAGGAAAAAACAACAATGAGTTTTGCTTATGATGAGACAATTCAGTTGCTTTGTTGGCTATTTGTTTTGTTAGGTCCCTGGTTTGCCTGTTCCTATTGAGAACATGATTCTCCGCTATGTCAAATCCAAAGCTGATTGGTGGACAAATGTTGCTCACTACAACCGTGAACGTATAAGAAGAGGAGCAACTGTTGACAAGACTGTGTGTCGAAAAAACCTTGGAAGATTGACTCGCCTTTGGCTGAAGGCTGAACAGGTAATAACTGGAGTTATTATTCTGTGGTTATTCTTAGCTTGTAAAATTCTTTTTGTTTTCCCTCTTATCACATTTGCTGATTGATGACAAGCTTGGGATAATTCATGCTGTTTTGTCGTTTCTTGCAATTAACAGGAGCGGCAACATAACTACTTGAAAGACGGTCCATATGTTACTCCTGAAGAAGCTGTAGCTATATATACTACCACTGTTCATTGGTTGGAGTCGAGGAAGTTTTCTCCCATACCATTCCCTCCATTGTCATATAAACATGACACAAAGCTACTTATCCTTGCACTTGAGAGATTGAAAGAATCTTATAGTGTGGCTGTGAGGTTAAACCAGCAGCAAAGGGAAGAGTTGGGCCTCATCGAGCAAGCTTATGATAATCCGCATGAGGCATTATCACGGATTAAGCGTCATCTGCTTACTCAACGTGCCTTCAAAGAAGTAAGTTTTACCATGTGAAAAATATTTTTCTGAGTGGTAAGAAGATCAATATACTGATTTGGTTGGAGCAACTATGATCATGTTGCACTGTCCTATGTTGAGAGAGTTTATATCTTAGGATTTACTTGATCTAATACCTGACATCGTGGATGAGGCATCTGACAGGTCATATAGAAGTATCAGGGATATCAGATACTTGACCACTCTTACTACTGCTGCCAACCACCTGTCCAATCGGTCAAATATCATGTAAAGCAACCTAGGTCAATGATATCACTTAGAAGTTTTGGATATATTGAGGTCTGTTTCATTTTAGTCTCTCTAGGATTGAATAAATATTGAATTTAAACAGGTATAGCTGATTAGTTTTTGGGTTATAGGTTAAACAAGATTAGATGTGTGCTCAGATATTCCTGGAAGTTGCTAAATAGAGCCCTTCAGATTTAGTTTGGTAGTTTCTATAAGAATATCTTTCTGAAAGAAGGTACTGATGACTGCATTTCACAGGTTGGCATTGAGTTTATGGACCTGTATAGTTACCTGATTCCTGTTTATGAGATTGAGCCACTTGAGAAGATTACTGATGCATATTTGGACCAGTACCTATGGTATGAAGGTGATAAGCGCCATCTCTTTCCAAATTGGATTAAGCCTGCAGACTCAGAGCCACCACCTCTGTTAGTGTATAAATGGTGTCAAGGCATAAACAATTTGCAAGGAGTATGGGACACCAGTGAAGGACAGTGTGTGGTGATGCTGCAGACGAAGTTTGAGAAATTCTTTGAGAAGATCGACTTGACCATGCTGAACAGGTATGTTGTTGGCGCTACTGGTATTTAGATTTCATAGTGGGTTATGTTCTGATATTTGTTTAACCTACTTTTTTGGTAGGCTTCTGCGTTTGGTGCTGGACCACAATATTGCTGATTATGTCACTGCAAAAAACAATGTTGTACTATCTTACAAAGATATGAGCCATACAAATTCATACGGGCTGATACGTGGTCTTCAGTTTGCTTCATTTGTTGTACAGTACTATGGGCTTGTGTTGGATCTTTTGCTTCTTGGTTTAACTCGAGCTAGTGAAATTGCGGGTCCCCCGCAGATGCCTAATGAGTTCATAACCTATAGCGATTCTAGAGTGGAAACAAGGCATCCTATCCGGTTGTACTCTCGATACATTGACAAGGTGCATATATTATTTCGATTCACTCATGAGGAGGCTCGGGACCTTATCCAAAGATATCTTACTGAGCATCCTGATCCCAACAATGAAAATATGGTTGGTTATAACAACAAGAAATGCTGGCCAAGGGATGCAAGAATGAGGCTCATGAAGCATGATGGTAATTGTTATTTATTTATTTTTTCATATTGTTCCTTAATTTTGAATTTGTGTAGTTAGTGTTTGATTACAGGTAAATATTAGTGGGTTCTGATTTATTTTCATTTTATATGGAACTTGACATTCATTTTGGTTAATTCGCATTTCAGTTAATCTTGGGAGAAGTGTCTTCTGGGACATGAAGAATCGACTGCCTAGAAGTATCACTACTTTGGAGTGGGAAAACAGCTTTGTCTCTGTTTATAGCAAAGATAATCCGAACTTGCTCTTCAGCATGTATGTACCTCTTTTCTGTTTGTTATCTGTTATTGCTTTTGGGTGGTGACTTCTGGTTAGGGCCTGTTTGGATCGGCAAGTCATAAGCTATAAGTTAGAGCTCCCAACTTATGGCTGTTGGCTTGGTTTTGTTATTTCGACTTAAAATTAAGTGTGCTTCAAAGCACGTCTTTCTTTTACCCAGACACTACAAAAATAATTAGGCTACTGTCTTAAAAGCACCCAAGCCAATCTGAACAAACTCTTAGAGAATCCTGTAGGTTGCTTAAAAGATATTCTTTGGGTTGGGTGTCAATGGGACTGGATGATCCCATATGCCAAATGTTCCAAGAAACTGTTGTGTTGAACATCTCTAGATAGGAGTTGAACTTTTTGTGTCTTGCTTTTCTTTAACCTTGGACTTCTTAAAATTCAACGATTTGCTGGATATTCTTTAATGAAAAGAGTGGTTTGTGGCTCACCCTTTATTGAATTGATATGCTTGTTTAGGTGTGGGTTTGAAGTTCGAATACTGCCTAAGATAAGAATGACCCAAGAGGCATTCAGCAATACAAGAGATGGAGTCTGGAATTTACAAAATGAGCAGACTAAGGAACGCACGGCTGTTGCCTTCTTGCGTGTAGATGATGAGCACATGAAGGTGTTCGAGAATCGTGTTAGGCAGATTCTTATGTCCTCTGGTTCTACAACATTCACAAAGATCGTTAACAAATGGAACACTGCTCTTATTGGTAACAACTTGTTCGAAGAATCATTCCAGCATGAACTTTAGTATTGCTAGTTATTCTTGTAACTGAGGTTTTTGGTTTGTTCTTGTAGGCCTTATGACATATTTCCGTGAAGCAACTGTGCATACACAAGAGTTGCTGGACCTGCTGGTCAAATGTGAAAACAAGATACAGACTCGTATTAAGATTGGTTTGAACTCAAAAATGCCCAGCAGGCAAGTTCTTAAATATGTGCGACCTTGTGTCTGGAATTTGCTAAATTTTCAGTAATTATATTTCTTTTTGATGAATTGTTTAGGTTTCCTCCTGTCATTTTCTACACACCAAAGGAAATTGGAGGGCTTGGAATGTTGTCAATGGGTCACATATTGATCCCCCAGAGTGATCTTAGGTATAGTCAGCAAACAGATGTGGGTGTCACACATTTCAGAAGTGGGATGAGCCATGAAGAGGACCAGTTGATCCCAAATCTCTACCGATACATACAAGTGAGTTTTGTTGCTCGTTGATTCTTCTTCTGTCTGCTTAACTTATCTGCTAATACCAATTTGTTATTCCTCGACAGCCTTGGGAAAGCGAGTTCATAGACTCTCAGAGAGTTTGGGCCGAGTATGCATTGAAGAGGCAGGAGGCTCAGGCACAGAATAGGCGTTTGACCCTCGAAGATTTGGAAGTGAGTAATCTTGCTTGCTACAATGATAACTCTCTCTTCTGTCCTTTGGATAGTAGAATTTTTCTTTTTTCTACCTCTGCGGTTCTCTCTTAAGTTCTTTACAGGCCAAGCTGAAATCACATCATTTGTAAAAATTCTGGATGCCTTCTAATTGTGGCTCCAAAAGGGGAAAAAACAGGAAACAAGCTGGTGGAGATGATAAAATGGCGCCCATTCCATCTGTCATACTCCCTTGATTGGTTTACAGGCCGAGCTGAAATCACGATGTTTGTGATATTTAGGATTTCCTAAATTGTCGCTCCAAAAGGGTTAAAAAAAGGAAAAAAAAATACAAAAGCTAGTGGGAGATGCTGAAATCATGCCCGACGTGTTTTTTCTCGCTTTTTTTTTTTTTGGGTGGTGGGGGAGTGAGGGGTGGTGCATGTGTTAACAGCTTTCATGTTATTTTGGGCATTTGTTTATTTGCTCATTTGTTAACTTGCCTCTTGTGATTCATTAGGATTCATGGGATCGTGGAATACCTCGAATCAATACATTGTTCCAGAAGGATCGCCATACCCTTGCATATGACAAAGGATGGAGAGTAAGGACAGATTTTAAGCAGTACCAAGTTCTTAAGCAGAATCCATTCTGGTGGACACACCAGAGGCATGATGGAAAGCTATGGAACCTGAATAACTATCGTACTGATGTTATTCAAGCTCTTGGAGGAGTTGAAGGAATTCTTGAGCATACATTATTCAAAGGAACATAGTATGCTCTCTTCTTCATTGCTCTTTGCATTTCTTTTATTTGCTGGTTTCATATCTTAATAGTATAGCACAGCTGTCTTTGCACTTTATGCTCTCCTTTCCCATCTGGTTTTTATTCAATAATGTCCTATTACAACGACGACGTACCCAGTGGAATCCCACATGTGGGGTTTGGGGAGGGTAGATTGTATGCAGACCTTCAATAATGTCCTATTGGTCTTGGGAGTTAACAGTAAATATTTCTTGAACAATGTGGCAATGACCGTGGAAGTGCTGTCATTAGTTGTTGTGTGAACTTCATGGCTAGCAATTTTACTCTCCTACGTCTAGGAGTGCTGCTAGGAAAATCCTTTTTTTTGAGGGGGGTGGGGGTGGGGGGGGGGGTTTACATGTTTTTACTCTCTGAACTGGGTTATTTTGTCTCGGTTTGCAGAAACTCCTTGTGCAGGTTTTGCTAACTCAGTTCCTTTTTGATATTTCAGTTTCCCTACTTGGGAGGGTCTTTTCTGGGAGAAAGCTTCAGGTTTTGAGGAATCCATGAAGTACAAGAAATTGACTAATGCTCAACGATCTGGGCTCAATCAAATTCCTAATCGTAGGTTTACTCTTTGGTGGTCGCCGACCATAAATAGAGCAAACGTCTATGTTGGTTTCCAAGTACAGCTGGACCTGACTGGGATATTTATGCACGGGAAGATTCCAACTCTGAAGATATCTTTGATACAGATATTCCGTGCACATTTGTGGCAGAAGATCCATGAGAGTGTTGTCATGGATCTCTGCCAAGTTTTGGATCAAGAGTTGGATGCGTTGGAAATTGAAACCGTACAAAAGGAAACAATTCATCCAAGAAAGAGTTACAAAATGAATAGCTCATGCGCTGACATCCTCCTCTTTGCTGCGCATAGATGGCCAATGTCAAAACCTAGTCTTGTTGCTGAATCAAAGGATGTGTTTGACCAGAAAGCTAGTAACAAGTACTGGGTAGATGTGCAGCTTCGATGGGGTGACTACGATTCTCATGATATTGAGCGTTATACACGAGCAAAGTTCATGGATTACACTACAGACAACATGTCTATTTATCCATCACCTACTGGTATGTCACATGTGCATCTTTTAATCAACCAAATTTATTCCCCTTTTATCGGGCAAGTTTTATTTATTTTTCCTTTTTCAGGTGTAATGATTGGACTTGACCTTGCTTACAATTTGCATTCCGCCTTTGGAAACTGGTTTCCTGGTTCAAAACCATTGCTTGCCCAAGCCATGAATAAGATTATGAAGGTATCTTCCTCCTTCCGGTCATCCATTATTTTCGTGAACTGTGGCTGTACAGTAGGTGCTATGGCTGAAAGTTTCTTAACATCCTTGTGTTCCATTATGCAGTCAAATCCTGCGCTGTATGTGCTGAGGGAACGCATAAGGAAGGGGTTGCAACTGTATTCTTCGGAGCCCACTGAACCATATTTATCATCTCAGAACTATGGAGAGATATTCAGCAATCAGATCATCTGGTTTGTTGATGACACAAATGTGTACCGTGTGACCATCCACAAGACCTTTGAGGGAAATCTGACTACGAAGCCCATAAATGGTGCAATTTTCATTTTCAATCCCAGGACAGGTCAACTGTTTTTGAAGGTAAGTGTAGTTGTTCTGACTATAGTTCTCTCATGAACTCTTTGGAGGAACTCCATTGTCTAGTAGCTAATGTGTGTCCTGTTCTTTTCATTTACAGGTCATTCACACAAGCGTGTGGGCAGGGCAAAAGCGTCTTGGCCAACTGGCGAAGTGGAAAACAGCCGAAGAAGTGGCTGCCCTTGTTAGGTCTTTGCCTGTGGAAGAACAACCAAAGCAAATTATTGTGACTCGGAAGGGAATGCTTGATCCATTGGAGGTCCACTTGCTCGATTTTCCAAATATTGTTATTAAAGGAAGTGAGCTGCAATTACCATTCCAGGCTTGTTTAAAGATAGAGAAATTTGGTGATCTGATACTGAAGGCTACGGAGCCACAAATGGTTCTGTTCAACATATATGATGATTGGTTGAAGAGTATCTCATCTTATACAGCATTCTCCAGGCTCATCCTCATCTTGCGTGCACTCCATGTGAACAATGAGAAGGCTAAGATGTTACTCAAGCCTGACAAGTCGGTCATTACTGAGCCTCACCACATCTGGCCTTCACTTACAGATGACCAGTGGATGAAGGTATGTTTAAGTAAATGTACCTATGCTCACCTGGTATTGCCGTGCCTTGATATTATGAAAGGAGCTACTGTCAGCGGCTTTATCAGCTCTTCATAGGATAATCTCTCTTTGGCTTGTTTGGTAGCACACCTCTGAGGTTGTGTGGGTTTTGATTTTAGTTGACTTATGATTCTGAATTGTTGTGCATGGTTTCAGGTTGAGGTAGCGCTTAGAGATCTCATTCTCTCGGACTATGCAAAAAAGAACAATGTAAACACATCAGCATTGACACAGTCTGAGATCCGTGATATTATACTTGGAGCAGAGATAACTCCTCCATCGCAGCAGCGCCAACAGATAGCTGAGATTGAGAAACAGGTAATGGTTTTGGTCCTTCTAGTGCTTGGCAAAGTAGTCCTTTGTTTTTAGAGCTGCTGTTGCTAATGTGCATATCCTTTCAGGCCAAGGAAGCAAGTCAACTGACTGCTGTTACCACAAAGACCACTAATGTCCATGGTGATGAGTTGATTGTTACTACAACAAGTCCCTATGAACAAGCTGCCTTTGGCTCAAAAACAGATTGGCGTGTCAGGGCAATTTCTGCTACAAATCTCTATCTCCGTGTGAACCACATATATGTAAATTCAGAAGACATAAAGGTACTCATTTTCTTGCCTTCTTTTGCTCGACTAGACTCGCTATGTGTTTTATCACTTTTATCTAGAATTATTTGTGGTTACCGAAAAAAATTCCATTAATATATTTCGGTTTGTACCATTTGTACAGGAGACTGGATATACTTACATCATGCCAAAAAATATTCTGAAGAAGTTCATCTGCATTGCTGATCTGCGGACACAAATTGCTGGTTACTTGTATGGTGTAAGTCCACCAGATAACCCTCAGGTGAAAGAAATCCGGTGTATTGCAATGCCTCCACAGTGGGGGACACATCAGCAAGTGCATCTACCTTCTGGTCTACCTGAACATGATTTTCTCACCGACTTGGAGCCGTTGGGATGGATGCACACACAACCAAATGAGCTTCCTCAGTTGTCGCCACAGGTTTACTTCTAATAATCTTCTATTTGTGTGCTTAGCTGTGATGAATTATTCCGGGCATTAGATTGGGTTCGTTTATGTCCTCTTCTCTATGCACAGCTCTTCTGATGTGTAAATTATTTTGAATAACAGGATGTGACTTCACATGCTCGGATCCTGGAAAACAACAAACACTGGGATGGAGAGAAATGCATTATATTGACATGCAGTTTCACTCCAGGGTCTTGTTCATTAACTGCATATAAGTTGACGCCAACTGGGTATGAATGGGGACGTGCCAACAAGGATACAGGAAGCAACCCTCATGGTTACCTGCCAACTCATTATGAGAAGGTCCAGATGCTCTTGAGTGACCGATTCCTTGGCTTTTACATGGTAAATATGCTGGTCTATAGAATTATATTCAGTTGGAATTTTGATTGCTGCCGCCACCATCTAGGTCTGAATCTAAATTGATTTTTTTTGTGTAGATACCTGATAATGGACCGTGGAATTACAACTTCATGGGAGTGAAGCACACAGTTAGCATGAAGTATGGAGTGAAGTTAGGTACACCTCGTGAGTACTACAATGAGGATCACAGACCAACTCATTTCCTGGAATTCAGTAATATGGAGGAAGGCGATATCGCTGAGGCAGATCGGGAGGATACATTTACATAATATACTGCTATTAAAATATATGTTGGTGAGATGCTCGAGTCATTTGGGGCCGCCAATCAAATGGTTGCTTCCATGTTTCTTGTATGTTTCAGCTGTAATAGTGTAGTTGGAAGATGATATTAGATGTGAAACAAGTTGTAAATATATTACAATGATTTTGTAGCTTGATGCCACTGTGTATGCTAGCCTTTGCTGGTATAGAATTTAGCTTGCGCTGCTTGTTTGCAGCGAAACAAACAGATGCTTGTACATCAGAGGAAGTAAGTTGTGTTTTGGGTATTTTGAATTTCCCGTAATCCCACAGCTGAGCTCTATCTTTTATGTTCATCAAATTTTGCCACTATTGTTTCTGGTACATTGATTATGCTTTACTTGCTATCGGCACTTCTCCTATTTTTTGGTCCGACGTTTCCTTCAAACCTGTCATTCCTTTACCCATAATGGTAAGGAAATGTCTACAATAGGCCACACCTCTTTCAGATCCCAGAAATATCATTTCTGCCTTTTTTTCTATCTACGAACATTGTTCTCTATCGACCTTTTAATCACTTGAACATTAAGAATGTTTTTCTTCATGGCAATTTCAAAAAGAAGTTTATATGGAGCAACCATCTAATTTTGTTGCTCAAGGTGAGTCTCATAGTGTTGCAGGATTGACTGTGTAAGTTATTCTATGGTCTGAAATAGTCTTTTCAACATTGTAACTCAGGAATATATCGCTCTGTATTTTATGAACATTATGCATCAAATTGAATATTTGAAGAGAAGATCAAACACATCGAGATTAATTAATTATGCATCAAATTCAATATATCATGAAAAGATCAAGCATATTTGAGATTGATAGTTAATTTTGTGGCAGCGATCAACTTGCAAATATCTTACCAAGTTATCTTCATATTACTTATATATTAGTAACAAGGTATAAACAACTTGAGGGCAGGTGTTAGAGTAGGAATTGGATTGGAATAGGAATGTGAGTAGGAAAAAATTTTACTACTGAAAGAAGAGTCTTAATGTAGTGTTTATAAATAGAGTCTCAATGTACTCCATTCGCTCTATTTTAGTTGTCATCATTTTCATTTTTAGAGTAAAAAATATGCAGACTTGGACAAATATTTTAAATATATTTTTCTATCATAGTTGCAATCAACAATACTTTTCTTAGTTTTTGAATATCTAAAGTTTTAATTTTAAAATATTAAAGTAATTTAATCTAATTTAATTGTAAAAATTAGTCAAATTGATTTTTCAAAAACGCGACATGACAATTAAAAAGGAACGGAGATAGTAATAATACACAATTCAATAATATTTTTCTCTCAAGTTCTCACAATTAGTACTTCATTGATCACTAGACCCTATATACACTATTGTAACATACAAAATGAGACCATAGCACATGCTCCATAGTTGGGGAAAGAGAACAATCACATGGATGGATATTTGTTCTCCACAGCAAATTGGTTACCATAACCTCAAAAGGCTCCCGCTCATTGCGGGGTGAGGGGGGGTTGGATGTACGCAGCCTAACCCCTATGTTTAAAAACATA
>JAPFFP010000098.1:4165280-4184507 GCA_026153255.1 Solanum medicagineum
CATGCTGCAGGTACAGGTGCTAGTAGATCTCCCCAGTAGGAGTACAAGACATCCAGTTGCTGATACCAAGCTCCAGGGTGCTTTGGGGCTTTGTATGTGTCTAGAGCTTATATGTTCATATTGTACAGTTAGTTGAGCTAGGGTCTGTCCCGACCCTTGTCAAATACTTTCTCTTATCTAGAGGCTTTGTAGACTATGTAACTTAAAGTGTGGTCATGCCTAGTACTTTAAACACCGCGGCCCCAACGACCTAGTCACATGCATTTTCTTTTGGCTTGTAATCGCTGTTTATTTTCTTAAAGGCATGTCAAAGGTAGAAATCCTTTATAGTACGTATAGAAAGCGCTCCCGGGCCTTATCGGCAATGGGTGTCAGTCCGCCCTAACGGGACTTGGGGCGCGACATGGACTTTTGGATACCATCAATACAGGCAAGGGTTTGCCGTATAACTTTGAAGATGTTTCCAAACACCTCCTTATTCCAGTTAACCGCCTCAGTTGGAAGGAGTTTATGGAGGTCAGGAGATCCTAGCCGGGGTGAGCACCTGACTGACTAAGTCTCTAAAGGAAGGGTGATTGCACTACATTGGCTCCATCCGAAACGGTTTAGAAATTCTGGGACTAGTCCTAGCATTTAGCTCAAGTAACATAGGGCAGTGATCCGACTTAGTACAAGAAAGATGTGTTACAAAACAATTGGGGTATCTATTTATCCAATGGATATTGGCCATGTACATATCAAGCCTTTCAAAAACCAATTGAGACGGTAGACTATCTCTTTTGTTGGTCCAAGTAAATTTTTGGCCTCTAAAGCCCAAATCAACAAGCCCACAATTCTATAAACAATTCCAAAACAACTTAACCATAGTACGATTAATAGGAGTGCCACCCAATTTCTCATTTGCATACAACACCTCATTGAAATCACCAGCAACTAACTATTCAGCATCACAAGATCTTGACCAGTCAATTAGATTTCGCCAAAGCGTGGTATACTTTTGGAGATCGAGGCTTGCATACACAACAGTAAAGAACCAAGAGAAATTAAATAGACTAACCTTGATTTTGACATGGATTCCTTGCGACGTTACTGAGATGTTGTCCAATCTGACTAGATCATTTTCCACATTACCATAATTCTACCTGATATGCCTTTAGATGGGGATTGCACAAATGCATCAAATTTCAGAGCATCAGTAATGTTCTTGTGATCTACCATTTTAGTTTCCAAACGAATGAGGAGTGCCGGTTTGTGAGCTTTTACCAAAGCCTAATAGTGCCTCTGAAAGATGGCACCATTGGCTCCCCGTGCATTCCATACTATGAAGTTCAACATGGTTGGATTCTGCGGGGTCCTCGTAACCTCTTTGCCCTTTTCTGACGGATGTGGGTTCAATGGGTTTATCACCACAGTCGCCGGCCTCTATCCCTACTTGTTCTGTAAGGTCATGGTGCATGTTATCAGCGAACTTGGACATTGTACCAGTATCACTGCCAATGTCACATCCTCGAGCTCCTGATGTATCAGCTTTTCTAAGATGCATGCTTCGGGGAATAGACCCTCTATGCTTACCAGAATTTCCTCCATTTTTTTGTTGTTTCTTCAAAGTAACTCCAAAGTTGACAACCCTTGGGCATTTGGTTGTGCATTTCCCGTGGCTTCTTCGTTCAATGGGTGATTGTTCGTCTGAGGAACGAAGGTCAGATTCTGTGTGCCCGGCAAGTATTGGGTGAATGGGAAGAAAGGTAGTAAGAGAAAAGTTTGGCTCATCAAACCATCTAACTCCATTGAATTGCTCGGATTGCCATTCCCCATCAGACCGTTCCTCCGAAGTGTTTTCGTCTATACATTCATCTCTAAGTTCACTAGTGCATGGTCCATACTCTCCTTTACGATCTGCGTAATGTACGCCACATCCTGAACCAAAATGTTCACCGATTTTTCCCCTATCTTGAGTTGGAACATAAGTTGTCGGTCGCGGAGGCCAATTTCCAGCCACGACAAGGGTTGATTTGGCGGGAGGGGGAATGTGATGAAGGTTAGTGGGGCTTGATGCAGTGGCATTAGTGAGGTTTGCTCCGCTGCCATTTTGAATGGAGATAGAAGTGTGGCTTTTGCTCCTATCTTGCATATGTATATATTCCCCTTCATTTTGGCTAAGGATTAGTATTGAATTCCTTTGATGAGGCCTCAATAATCATGTCAACTACATCGGAGCAATGATTATTTTTCTCAATGTAGAGATCATATTGAGTCGGAGAAGAAGGGGAATAAACTTAGATATTACCTCGCTATTGGGGCTGGTAGCGTTAATTCTTGTGGGACCACATAAATGTCGAGAGTTGAACTATAACTCTTTGTCTTTAATTTCAGATCCTTTTTGGATATTGTTTTGAATTACCACTGACTTTGGACTGGTAATGCTTTTAATAGCTTTAAATTTCATTAATGGTTGGTTGGTGTGGTGGTTGCCTCGTGCTTGGTGTGGGCACGTGCCACGCGTGTTGGGCCCTGCCGTTGAGTTAATTGGATGGGCAGGTGATGCCTTCTCAACAAGGAATGGCTCCTCTTGGGCCAACACGGGATAGGCCCAATCCTTTGGGCTTGTAGTTTTGTTGATATTTCCTTGTGGCCCTTTTTGTGTTAGGGATTTTTGCAGAGGTGTATGGGCCGTTTCTTGGGCCTTATGTGCATTTGGCCCACACCATTTGGGGAATGAGATAACTTCCTATTCCTCCTCCTTCTCTTGCCGAGGTTCAGCAAGAATCTCCTCTGGTTTTCCATGGTTGTCTTTTATGGGTTGGTTTTCCACTGTCTTTTTCATAGGAATTAGGGTGCAGGTACCCTTGGTGTGTCCTACCTTGCCACAAGTGGCGCAAAGGATACCTTCACCTTCATATATCACCTTTTGACGATGTTCGCCAATGGTGATCTCACTCTTGACTGCAATCTTAGGAACTTTAGGCATATTGGATTGTGCAACACCACTTACAAGCTGATTACTAAGATCATTTCTAATAGGCTTAAACTCGTCCTTCCCCTCATCATTGGTAATAGCCAGGCTTGCTTCCTTCCTCGAAGGAGAGCCTCGGATCATGCCATTGTGGTCCAAGAGGTTATGACTCATTTCAAGAAAATGAGGGGCAAGATGGGGAATATGGCTCTCAAAATTGATCAGGAGAAAATTTTTGATAGGTTAGAATGGTCCCTACATTAAGGATACTTGGCCTACTTTGGTTTTCCCGACAATCTTTCCAAACTCATTATGTCATGCATCACCACTCCTACTATGAAGGTTCTCATTAATGGCAGGAAAATGGAACCTTCCCATCCTACCAGGGGCATTAGACAGGGGGATCCTATGTCTCCGTACATCTTTATTCTCTGCATGGAGAGATTGTCCAGGTCTATCCTGAGCTCGATAGAGCAAAAATTATGGGACCCAATAAAGATTTGTAGAAATGGTCCTAAGCTCTCCCATCTGTTCTTTGCTGACGACCTCACTTTTTTTTCCAGGGCCAACCCCAAAAACTGCAATGTCATTGCTTCCATTTTGCACCATTTTAGAGAAGTATCGGGACAAAAGGTCAACCTCGCAAAGTCCAGAATCATATTATGTAAAAATTGTCAAGGGAATTTATGGCACCAATGTATGGTGGCTCTAAATATTGAGGAGAAGGAATCTTTTGGGAACTACCTGGGCTTCTACATTTTCCACAATCAACCCCGAAACAATGACTTCCAGTATATCATTGATAATATGCGGAGAAGACTTGGGGGTTGAAAACGAAGTATGCTTAATATGGTAGGAAGACTAGTACTAGTGAAAGCCACCCTTCTAGCATTCCCTCCCATGCGATAGGTTATATTAAGATTCCCGAAAGAGTCACCAAAAACATCGACAAGCTTACTCGGGATTTCCTCTAGGGCTCCACGGAGGAAAAAAAGAGGATGCATCTAATTAAGTGGGACAATGTTACAAAGCCAAAACTTGGGGTGCCTGGGGCTACAGAAGGCCACAATTAGAAATAAAGCCATCATTAGTGGTATGGCTTAGAGGCTTACTCAGCCCTCGGACAACCTTTGGAGCACCCTTCTCACAAGGAAATATAAGAGCCTGCACATGGAGACTTCGGGTAGGCGAGTTGTCTCACGCACTTGGAAAGGAGTTCAGGAAGGGTAGAATGACATCACTGGAGCTTTATGGTGGGTCGTCCATAATGGGTCCTAGGTTAACTTCCTTCTGGATTAATGGATCCCATACTACCCTCCCATCCGAAGCTGCATTGAGGGCCCTCTCACAAGGGAAGACATGACCCGCTCCGTTGCAGAAATTAGAAGGAATGGGGCCTGAGATTGGGATAAGCTCTCTGTATCCCTGTCGGCAGAGCTAAGGCAAATTGTAGAGGACACTATCATCAAGGACCATGGACAAACCAAAGATAACGCAGTTTTAAAGGGGCAAAAGCTAGGGCTTTCAAGAACCTTCTTCAATTTCTTC
Source organism: Solanum medicagineum (assembly GCA_026153255.1). Classification (NCBI taxonomy): domain Eukaryota; kingdom Viridiplantae; phylum Streptophyta; class Magnoliopsida; order Solanales; family Solanaceae; genus Solanum; species Solanum medicagineum. Next base: position 4,169,782 of record JAPFFP010000098.1, read on the forward strand.
AAGAAACTAATTCCCCAGATATGTAAGGCCTATAAAAATCTTTCCATATTATTTTACCATCAGACAAATACTAGTTTCTCCAAGTATCAAGTTTATTAGTGGGCAACTAGATTTCTTCATTATGAGTGATTGTTCTTGTTTATGCTATTCTTGAAGAAAATAATGACATTTACCAAATTTTTCTACTAATTGAGGTTTCAAGTTGAGATACTACTTTTAATTGCTAAACTAGTTAAATCCTAAAGTTACTATGAAAATCTATGAATTTTCAATTCTTGCTTCAAACATAAGAAAAACATTAGCATAAATACTTCATGAACAATGAACCATGAAACCTATATTTTTAGACAGTTGAGAAAAGTTTAAGAAAAGCTAAAATTGGACTAAGTCCCAAAAGATTAACAAGGCATTTCGAGAATTCTTACTCTTAAAGTTATAAGCATTATAAAAGTTATTTTAAGAGTAGTATTGAGCACCGATATGAGTGAGAGTAATAACTTGAACTCATAACCTACGTAGCCGGTGTACGATAGGATTGTACCAAAAGTATAACTTCTCAATGGCCCAATTTTGGGATGGACCCACTCCTCTAGTTTTCGTCCTTTACCTTGGAAAAGTATGGGATGCTCTGGCAGCGTAGGCAAGACATTGTATTATCAAGAAACTCATAGTGATGGTTGTCGGTTAGAGAAACTCCTCAAGCTAAAGTAATCTAGTTGTTACATACAAAGTTTTAGCATGTGTTTTTACTTTCAGCATGCACATAATTTATTACTTATGATATCCTAGTTTGAGACATGTTTTAGTTATTTTGAGTATAGTGTCTTATCCTAAGTTCTCGATTTTGGCTATTTTACATACCTAACGCTATTTTACATGCCTAACATTCCATGTGCTGACGTCCTTTGGACTTGCATCGTCATATGATGCAGCCACAGGTGATAGAGTTCCTCAGTAGACGCTCCATTGAGGACCAACTATTCATTCAGCTATTGGTGAGGCCTCTTACCAATCAGAGGCTTTGGAGTCTTTATCTATGTTCTTAGCATTTGCTTTCACTTATGGTTACCATGGGCCTACCATGATGGTTATTTCAGATTATTCTAATTAGAGGTTCCATTGACTATATGACAGGAGTTTCAATTCTTATTTTCAGTCGTTGTTGGTATGCTTTCTTTGTTTAGTTGTTCAAACTATTGCTTTCTCTCAGCACATTATATCTAAGTCTATTATTTTATATTTAAGTCTTCCACGGAGTAAAGTAGCCAGGACAAGCAGTTTGCTTGGGACCAGAAATGGTTCTGGGTGCCGGCCATACCCAAGGTGTGAACTCGGGGCATGACATCTTACGGGCACATGGAAGAACAATTTCATGCTTTAGGTTAGCCTTACATGCCTGAAAAGTTGAATTATAATTGAAATTTGAAAAATACAACTTTCTTGGAGAAAATCTTGAATCTTTGCACCTTGATGCTTGTTCTTGAGAAAAGAAATTCTCTTATATAGTTTTATCTGTGGAAGAACTTGGAAAGATATTGGTTGAAGAACTACTTTTTGATAATTTTTTACTTAAATGCTTTAGAGTTCTTGACGAAGAACCCTAATTCTTGAAGAAAAAGAATCAAGAAATCCTTTCTTGAATTTTTTGAACGCATTTTCTTGAATCCTTACATTATGATTTAAGATTTCTCGTAGAAATTCATGAATAGATAAAGAAATTTGGGTTGGGAAACTTGAAATTTATGGAAATAACTTACTTTGATGATCAATCTTGAAAGATAACCCATTGATGAGTTTCTTGATGATTCTTGCGCCTTCAAGTTTAGTAGTGAAGAAGGGGGTTTTACTTATGAAAAACTAACGTTCTATACATTTTGGGACATTAAAATAATCGCTCAAAGTTTATAGGACAAAAGTGCCCAAAAAAAGTAATAAAGGGACGCCATTGAACTTAGGCAGAAGATTTTGTATCCGATCTGCATCGAGCTATCAAGGACTTCAGCCAGCTCTACATGTCTCAGTAAAATGATCATAATTTCTTACTCCAAACTCGGATTGATGCAATCTTAGTGGTATTGAAAAGAAGACTCGAAGTCCTTTGATATGATAGGTTTTAGGACACTTCACTCTATATATTCTAAGAGATATGGTCATTTAAAGTTGACCTTCTATGAATTCATATGAAAACTTAGTCGATAGAAATTCTTTGGACTAGGTTTGGTGTAAGAGATCTCTTATGACCCTAAATCATGTCTAATACACTTCAAATACTTAATAATTAATCCTAACATATATATACAGTTTGAACTCATTGGATCGCCTAATTCTTTATAAAATCTTACATCAAAACTCAATCGTTAAGGAATCTTTTAACCCAACTCTGTGCTAAAGGGTTTTTGTACCTTACTTCACCTTCAAATCTAGTTTTTCATAACAGAGTTTCAAGAAAAAAAATAAAAAATTTTAAAAAAGGATTTCTTAATTCTTCTTCTTCAAGAATTAATATTTTTCATCGAGAACTCTAAAGCTTTTTTAAGTCAAAATTTTAAGAATCAAAGAGAAGCCCTTCAACCAATGTCTTTCCAAGTTTGTCTACAAATAAAAACTATATAAGAGAACTTTTTTTCTCAAGAACAAGTATCAACGTTCCAAGATTAGAGATTTTCTCCAAGAAAGCTAGTGTTCTTCAAACTTCGATTGTAATATCGACTTTCCAAGCATGTAACGGTAATCTAAAGTATATTGTTCTTTCATATACCCCAAAGATTTATGATAGGTAGATTATGAAGGAATTGAATCTCTATGAATGTTTTCTTGAGAATTTTCTGGAATAATATATATTCTATTTAATATTTCATAATAAATGTTTATGAACTTGTTTCTTAACAAATGATTTGAACTCCTATTTTGAGTATAAACTCTAGATATTATTTGATTAAAATTTGCATGAATGAACTTAATGGCTGAGTCTAGAGCCTTGACATGATTAATATTCGTTGTGATTGTGATGTGAGCATGATAATAGTGTTGATAGAATTGGATAGTCCTATGAGTCCTCATAAATTGAACTTAAATGATTGGTCTAAATTAATAGTTCTCTTAAATGACTATCTAAACAACTCTTGAAAGATGTGATGGGGATTGATTGGATGGTTGATAGGCTGAAAGACTTGACTGTGAAAGAATAATGAACTGATAAGAGTCCATATGAGACTTGTTGATTGATTAGATTGTGATTGATTGTTTTATGAGCATTGAGTCTTGAGAGGAGCATCGAGCACCAAACAGATTAAGAGTGAGTAACCCTCAAGCTCAATAACTACGAGTCAAATGTAGGAGTAGATTATATTGTTAAGTCGGTTGCTTTCCTGTTTTTATTATTCTGAAACAATAGGACTTGATTAATTATTGGATCTTGATTATGAGTCGTTCTTTACCCTGACAAAATATTGAATGGTTGTGGCAACATCAATGAGATTGTTGTACGATCACTGGCTCATAAGTGATTGTTGTCAGATAAGAGAAACTCTCATATTGGTCTTGATAATACTCTGATTAGATTCGATTGTGTGCAATTGGGCTCTGTCTAAATCATATTTTTACTTTAGACTTATGATATTTTGATTGAGTTTCTTATCTTTCTGAGTTGAGTCGAGTTGATGGTTGAGTTAAGTTGATTGTTGAGTTCCCCTGAGTTGAATATCATTGGTTATGTTCTTTTACTTTCCAGCTATTTTACATACTAGTATATTTTACGTACTGACGTCCATTTGGGCCTGCATCTTTTAGTGATACGGAGACAAGTACTAGAGATCATCAACATGCGCTTCATTGATGATCTTATCTACATTCAACTTATTAGTGAGTCCTTCCCTGCATTTGGAGGATATCATTTTAGAGTCTCTGAGTTAGTATTTTATTTTGATTTGAGGTAGTCATTGGCACCATCTAGATAGTAGTGGTAGAGGTTTTATAGACTAGATGGTGATTGATTGATGTTGAGAACCTTATATCTTGATTTGTTCCTATTATAGTATTCTTGTGCTATAGATTTGGAGTTTGATTTGTTTTTCTATGACCTTTCTTCATTGAGTTAGATCGTTGATTGGATTTGCCTATCTTATTGTCTTTTCATTTTAAATCTTCCGATTTAAATAAATGAATGAATGTGTGATCAGGCCTAGTGCTTCGCTTGAAAGTCAGTAATGATTTTCAAGTGCCGGTCATGTCAAAGGTATCCTCCCGAAACATGACACGTATGTGAAAAAAATGAGATTTAACCAGAAACACTATAAAACTCTCATTAAATTCTATAAAATGCAATACTAAAAATTGTATCTAACACTTAAAACAAAAAAGAGAAATTGCACCTCAAAAAATGTATCATACTTAAAGAAATATATGAAAATTAGTTGAAACTACAAAATCTACCCCTCTAAGTATAATTTATCACATGTCTAATTAAATCTACCAAATGTAGTTTGTTAAATAGTTACCAAAAGGTCAAAAACAATGTTCAATTTTAACAAACTTGAAGGATTAATCTTGCCTAAAAATATGTCCTAGGGACTACTTTAAACCTATCCATGAACATAAGGATCCATTTTTGTTATTTTACCCAATGTTGACACTTCTTTCTTCAACCATAAAAAGAAAATTACATTTTAAAAAATGTGACATTACTTTTTCTTTTATAAACCAGTATAATTTTAAATATGTACTCCCTTCAAATTATTTTACTTTATCACATTTTCTATTTACACAATGTTTAAAAACTTATATATTTTGACTATTGTATTCTTATTTATTTGATTATTTAAAATGGTATTCTCTCTTCAATACATATTATGTCTTTAATTTCTTTTAATAAATTAAAAAAATTAATTTAAGCAATCACAAGATTAGAGTATATATACATATTTTTCGATTTTGTTCTTTTTATAACTAGTTAATACTTAATATTTTCAAGAATAATTATTATTAAGAATAAAATAGAAAGATGTTATTCAATTGTATTTTAATTTTTCGAAATGATAATTATTTTTGTAATCACCCCATTTTATTACGGACTATGAGTAAAATGATCGGCAGTAATTTGAATTAAATTCTCCTTTTTATAGCACATTGTTTATTTATTTAACATTAATAAAGAAAATCAATGCTCTTTTTTCTTTGCTTAAAAAAGTTGTCAAGCTTTCAACAATGAGACACTAAATGCTAGTTACTAACTCCATAATTTCATTTCATTTCAAAACAAATATTTAAAAAAAGACATTATTTACTAAGTTATATCTACTTGTTAAATGTTTTTTTCAGAATTTTACTAATTAAGTGATTTCTGTTTATGAGGCTTGATTTTTTAGATGGAAATTTTTTGGAATCAACCTCTTTATCTCCATAAGATGATGATAAGATTTCCGTATATTTTGTTATCGTCAGACCCAACTCGTAGAATTGTCGTGTTTTACTAATTAAAGTAGAAAGTAATAATAATACAAAAATCAAATCACAATCTGTGGTAGGGACTCAAAATTTTACAAGTGTGTATTGGTTCTTTTTGTGTATAGTCAAAGCACATGAATTAATAATGACTCTTCAATTAATAAATTAAAATCCAACTAGAGAAGAGGTTATACTATTAAATTATCCTTGGGCCCCACATATGTTTGATTTAGAAGATTAATATGTGTGTATAAAAAAGTTTAGCATTAAATATTATTGAATTGTGGTAATAATAAAAATTAAAATGGCTACACAATGAACATAGGATAATCAAAGCAGCCAAACGTCCTAATTTAGATGTTCAGATGATTATTACACCTCAAGACACCACTTGTGTCTGTGTTTTTGTAGGCACCATTTTTTTTTTAATGTTTTATCAATTAAAATTTTTTTTAGAAGCTCCAGCAAGCCTTAAAGTTTCTTGCCATCTAAAATTCTGTCAAGAGAGCGTTGCTTTATATTTGATCCTATGTATCACTTTCAAATCAATTCTTCGCTGCAATCGCTTCGATCCACCCTCTTGGTGAAAAAGATCTTTCTTGATCAATCCCTTTGCCCCTTAAGAATAAGGAAAATTCTTTTCAAGTTTGAATTTGTTCATTTGGAGTTTGAGTTCTTCTACTTCATATTTGTTTAACGGAAAAGACTCATAAATATCTTTGAACTATGAAAAAAGATTCATAAATACCCCTCTTCTACCTTTGGATCTAAAAATATCCCTAAGGTTTATTTTTAGACCCAAATATTTTTCCTCTCTTTTTTTATATAATTTATACAAGTTTCTTCTAAAGAATAACTTTCTAGATATAGATGATGCCATCTCTATAAATGAATCTTTTTATTTATATATAATGAAGCGCCCCATGAGTGGATATATTATCGCAAATTCTAATTGTGCCTTTTATTATATTTTTCTAAATTTTTACAACTAAAGAAGTTAATGTGGCTTTCAATCCCCATTTCATTTATAGGGTTAACTTGTGATTTTTCATATGTCAAAAAGCATGACTTAATCTCTAATATATTTGGTCATTCTGATCGATGAATCATTAAAAAAAATTGACAAAATCATTTGCATTCATAAGTTCCTTCATTTTCATCATTTCTTATTTATAGTAAATAGGTCCAAATTATATAATGGAGCTTGGAATGAAATGGTTCTCAAGTCAATTGTTCAGACTTTATTAGCTTGAAACCTTTGACATTTGTTCTATTTCTTCAAGAAATTTTCCTTTTTATGGTATGAATGTGTTTTGATGTTTTATTACACTTTTTTTATGAAATTGTTCCTAGATCCTACATATTGAAATGTTATATCATTGATATATATATTCTTTTTCATTCTCTCTCATCCTTTTATTTTCCAAAATCCTTTTTGTCTAAGGGGCCAAAAAATGAAATTATTTTGTTATTCATAGATTAGAAAGGGGGAAAAGAATAACTAAAAAAGACAGCCTAGTTACTCATGAAAGTTTCATTTATTAAATAACTAGAATTGAGTGAGGATATAGCACGGAGACGTAGAACACAACTTCATTTATTTGAATCAAGCTTTTGAGGGGATCATAAAGGCCTACTCAAACTATTACTCAACAAAAAATAAAATTTTTAATTTTAACTTAGCAAAATAGAGGGAAAAAAAGTGAGATTTCGTCAATTGTGAATTACTTGATAAATATGGTAATTCGTGAAAGGAAGTATTTTATAGTTATATAGATTAATACACAAACTGTACAAGAGATTATATAATTATAAAATACTTGCATAATAGGTGAACACTCATGTAATACCCTTTTTGTTGGTCTTGAGGGACAGAGTTTGGATTCAATATTTGCTCAACCTCTTCTCATTAATGAATTGCTGACGTACTTCTAGTGTAGTTTATATTAGAAATTTCTGTCTCTGTATTCATTCATGCGATTTGTGAATTTTCCATAACTCCATGAATTTGCAAAAATGAAATGTTATCTCCACTCACACAAAAATTTGGAACTTTAAGGTGAAGCAGGGTTAGAAATGCATATCAATCAACATTAATTTCTTTTGGTGCAACGACAAAATTTTATTTATAACAACTGATTTTATGGTTGGTTAATTGACCATATTTTATTCATAATATAGCTTGAATTTGTATTAGTCTAAATATGACAAAATCATTCCACATAGACTGAATATACATTTGATCTAATAAATGCCTTATGTTAGAATTAAGAATTCAAATCTCAAATTGTCTCTCTCTATCGCGCGCGCATATATGAAGTTCTGATATAATTGGTTCATGTAAAATAATTATTGTGTCTTTTTTTTTAATAATTTGAACTTTTTAGATTATATAATTATAATTTAACAAAATATGATTTAAATACAAGTCAAGTCGCTTTTTTGTCAATAAGAGTAAAATACATTGAAATTTTTTAATGTTAACTTTATGATTTAGACTAAACATGCTAATTCAACAACGATAATAATAACATATTTAGAGGTCGTTTGGTAGAATGTATTAGCAAAAATAATATATGCATTAATTAGGTGTATTAATAATGCAAAAAAAAAAAAAATTGGTGATGGATGAGATGACACGGTCTAGTGAGGAGGAGGTTCCGTGGTGTATGCTATTTGCGGATGACATAGTACTGATTGATGAGACTCGAGTTAAAGTTAATAATAGATGGGAGGTTTGGAGACATATTCTAGAATCAAAAGGGTTCAAACTGAGTAGAACCAAAACATAATATTAAGAGTGCAAATTCAGTATTGTGAGGGATGAAGTAGACTACGATGTAAGGCCTGCTACTCAATCTATTCCCAAGAGAGAAAACTTTAAGTATCTTGGGTCCATCAACATGGACGAAGTGGAGGTTTGCCTCTGGAGTATTGAGTGATTAGAAGATACCACCTAAACTTAAAGGTAAGTTTTACAGAATGGTGGTTAGATCGTCTTTGATATATGAGGTGGAGTGCTGGCCAATCAAAGCTCAATATACAGAAGATGTAGGGCGCGGAGATGACAATGTTGAGATTGATGTGTGGACATTCTAGGAGTGATAAGTTTAGGAATAAGACTATTCGGGAGAAGTTAGGGGTGAACTCTATGGCAGAAAAGATGAGAGAAGCGAGACTGGGCGATAGTTTGAACATGTGCAGAGAAGAAGTATCAATGCTCCTGTTAGGAGATGCAAGAGGTTGGATTTAGGGGTTATAGGGAGGGTAAGAGGTAGATTGAAGAAGTATTGGAGGGAGGTGATCAGACAAGATATGATGAAACTTCATCTCACCGAAGACATAACCTTAGACAGAAAGGAGTGGAGGTTGCGTATTAGGGTAGAAGGCTAATAGGCTAGTAGGGATAGATTGATGTATGACCTTGTGATATAGTAGGATTAGTCATGTTTTTATATCATGTGTTGTCATTATCCATCTTATATTTGCTATTTTTATCATATTTACATACTATCATTTGTTTTTCATTAATAGTGGCTTTTCTTTTTTTTTTTTCTTCTCTTTTTTTTTTTCTTTTTTTTTCATATCTAGTATCTTCTGCTTATGGGACTTGATTTTTGATCAGCAACAACATCTCTATCTCTATGAGGCATTGGTAAGGTCAGCGTACATTTTATCCTTCCCAAACTCAACTTTTGAAATTTCAGTAGATATTTTATTATTTTTACACCAGTGAGATCCGAGAGGATTGTGCATATGAAAAGTAAAGAGATTATTTTTGATAAATTCTAATCACAAATAAAGCATAACAAAATTCAGGTATATAAAATAAATACAAACATGCAATTTGCTTGCAATTAATTTTCTCTGCAATAAGTCCACTCAATTATTCAAAATTTGTTTTCAAAGTGAGGAAATGTGATTGTGACAAAAGAGTCAATCTTCACACTGTAATTACAATACTAAATGGGAAATAAAGAATCCAACTACTTACACAATTTTTTATTCTTACTTTTTTGACTTCATAATCTAAAAAGTAAAAATAAAATAAATAATTGCCTCTTATTACTCAATCTTCAAAAGTATGTGCCATGATGAAATAACTTTTCGAAGAATTAATTAATGGCGTGAACTTTTTTACAGCTATGAAAGTACTAAAACAAATATTAAATTTCCATTTGTACCCCTGAAATTTTCAAAAATGTCATAAAAACAAATATCAAATTTCCATTTCCATTAGCTAATTGATGTGGTTATATGATTAAGTACTAATTAAAATACATTAAGATAGCCTATACAATTGAGTAAGTGTTAAAATTCCAAAAATATTTATCTTTTTTGCTCTAATAATATATTGTTTATGTTTAATAAATAATTAAACTAAAAGTAAATCATTTCTTAAAGCTATGAAAAAATAAGATAAAGGTGACAGATGCGAATATATATATTTCTTTCTACTCAAGTATAGATACAAACCATGAAAAATGTATATTTAAAATATATTAAATTTAAAGTATAATTCACACTTGTCGAATATAGTAATTTTTTTTCAAATCCTCAATAAATGCTACGAAATACAACAATATGAAGTTTAGCTAAGACCAAGCATTAAAAAGTCACATGATATGGCTTTAAGCTTGCTTATTCTTAATATGGATTAAAGTGCAAATCAATTTTATAATCTATACTATATAAGATGCTTCCCAAAACAACATGGAAAACTTTCATCTTGTGACTTCTAATTAACAGTAATTTGTCATTAGTGTATTGCCAAAGAATCTAAATTTGGTTGTTGATTAAAATATTTATTTTAATTATTTGATCATCGAGAAATCAAAGAAGTGGTATAAGGGTTAATACAATTTACTAAATATTTTTGTTTAATAAAGTAGATTGATTTTTATTCTCGTGATTTTATGCATTCTTCTTAATTATTAAAAGTACTCCTTCGATTTATTTTTATTTATCCACTTTAAACTTTGTATATCTCTTAAAAAACAACACTAATTGATATGGATGTTTTACTATAACATCTATATTAATTGATATTTAGTATCATGCTTTAGAAAATGATCAGAAAAGTGCATAATTAATGCTAAGAGTAAAATATAAAAAAAAAATATTTTTTTCTTAATATGTTAAAATTGAAAAATAAAAATAAAAATCTATTTTTGAAATAGTGAATAAATTTAAAAAAATGGAGAAAATACATTTGATAAATTACAAATTTATTCTTAAATTCCTCAACTAATGATTATTTTAAGATATACATATTTTTTAAAACTAAAATAACTATTAATTTGGGACAGATAAGTTACTCTTTTTTCCTTGTGTTTCTTGTATGATGGATTTTAGAAAAAATTTGTCCTAATATTATCATGTCTATCTTTTCATGGGGAAAAAAATTATTTCATAAAAGACGGTGTCCCTCTTGTAATTATTACAAAAAAAACCTTTTATTTTTTTTGGTTAATAATGATTTCATACAAAACTCCTCCATCTTCGGTGATTTTGTCTAAGCGCGTTTCTACAGTAAAAACACAAATAAAAGCATACAAATATAAAAAAATATATGAATATTAATTTAAGTTAAATATATAATTTTTAAAATATCCTTTGGTTGAAGTTAGTTTTATCAATAATTTATATTATAGTAAAAACATAATATTTAATATGCTTACTCTATCCGTCTAATTTAATATTTTTGACGTACGATATAATTTTATTTGTAAAATTTTACAATATGTCCAAAACTATAAAAATATAATTATTTAAATACTATAAATCTATGTCGTAGGAATTTTCATTAACTACAGTATTTCACCTTCACAATTTCTTTTCCTTCATTATTTTCATTATTGTCTTCTACACTTCTTGTTCTTCCAAATTCATTCTCGAATTTAGATTTATCAGTAACAATCACTCTACCTTCAAAGTAAAGATAAAATCTATGTATATCTTATTCTCCTCAAATTTCATATATGAGACTATACTAAATACATTATTATTATCATTGATACTTTGTGAAAGTCATTTATATTTATATTAATTTTCAATATTAAATAAAACATTTTGATATTTCCATCATCATAGTTCCAATCATGATTAATTCTAGTAACTATAAAGAGCAAAAAAATTATAAGTACTCATTCATCTATCAAATATATTAAAATTTGAGTCTCCTTGGTATGAAGTCAGTTTTATTAGCAATAACTTTACTTTTTAATATGAAACTTTTCGATGAAAATTTAAATTTTAGTTAGATTTCAATATGAATATCCAATATTGAATAGGAAACCCTTAAAAGAAAACATAAAATAAAATAAAGAAAATAACCAAACAATTGAAAAAGAACTCTAGCTCCTCTACACTTCACTCTGCTAAATAGTCATTTGGTGTGAGTGATAAAGATATAATAATCACAGAATAAAATGTAAGATTATTTTATTGCATGTTTGATTAGAGGTATTAGATAATTCGAAGAGTATTTATCTCATTATTTTTCTCCTTAATAATAGAATAATTTATCGCCTTGTGAAAGAACTTATCTCAACATAATTTATCTCGAGATTAATTATGGACATGTGCAAAGAAGGAGTACCGATGCTCCTATTAGGAGATGCGAAAGGTTGATTTTGAGAGTTACACGAAGGGGTAGAGGTAGACCGAAGAAGTATTGGGAGAAGTGAACAGACAAGATATGATGAAACTGGACATGATCTTAGATCGAAAGTAGTGAAGGTGATGAATTAAAGTAGCATGCTAATTGGTTAGCAAGGTTAGGTGGATGTCTGATCTTTGGGTTATAGTAGGATAGAAGTTACTCGTTCCATTTCCTTTTTTTTTTGTCATATCTAATTTATTTTGCTTATAAATTTTTAATACGAAGAAGGTTCTTAGGAAACAACACTCTACTTTTTCCACATCCCACTTGTGAAATTCCATTTATTTCCAACCAAAAGACCCCTTAAGTTTTTTCTTTTTCACATATCAGTCTCTCTCTCTCTCTACATATACATACACTTTCCTATATCTATAGTTTTTGCCTTCCCTACTCTTTTAACTCTCAGCCCTCCAACAAAGTTAACATCAACAACTTCAGCATTGTGTGTGATCCTTATTGCATTTTCATGGTGCTTCTGCTTTTCCATTAGACACACAAAAAGTATAAATATACATATATTCTTTTTTTTTCAAGTTAATAAGTGTACATGTTTACCAGTTTTGATGATTTGATTCTTTTCTTGAATCATTTTGTGACTAAAGATCTCACCTTTCTTTATTTTCCTTCTTTTTCTTACTTGGGTTTTTGTGCTTTTTTTCTTTGATTTGCTTCAGTTGCTTCACTTCTAAGTTTTTAACACATTTTTCAAGTAATGTAGTTTGAAGAAGAAGGGGTTTTGCTTCACCTTTTGGATCAACTTACTTTTTAGTAGTAGAGATGAACATTTGCATTATCTAGCTAATTTTGGCATCTGGGTATTTTTCTTTTTTGAAAAATTTGGATTTTCTTAGTTCAGTTGTGACTTGTGACTGCCATTTTTCAGTTTTCTTGAGGTGGAGACAATTGGTGCTCTGTATTTTGTTTGCTTTTTGAGGTGGGTACAAGGGGTGATGCATAGAGTACAACACAAGTTTACTCTACTGTTTGCTTGCAGAGTTGTACAATAATATTATTTTATCTTATTTGACATCTGGGGTTTTCAGTGTTATGTATATTTTTTGAATAATTGTCTTAAAAAAGATAAGTTATGAATGTCCTTTCAGTTTCTTGAACTGGAGCGAGTTCTTGCTTTTGTGAGGTGGGTGCAAGAAATGATGCATATAGTACTAACACTAGTTTGTTTTCTAAAGTTACATGTGTGTGCTACTACTGTGTGTTTGTGTGTGAAACTTTGGAATAATTGTGTTAATTTTTGGTATTTTGGATTTGATTTTTTGTGTGGATTGAAACAGATACTGTAGGCATCTTGGATTTGGAGGTGTCTGAAGAGACTCTGCTGAAATGGGAGAGATGTGGTTTAGTCTTGTTATTGTCTTGTTATTGGGTACCTTGAATGTTGGGAAAGCTGAAATCTACATAGTGACCGTTGAAGGAGAGCCTGTCATAAGTTATAAAGGTGGCATTGATGGTTTTGAAGCAACTGCTGTTGAGTCTGATGAGAAAATTGATACCACTAGGTATGACCACTTCTTTTGCTATTCTCTTATTGCACCTTTTTTGACCATCAGGTGTTTGCACATCTTGAGGTGAAGTGTGAAAATAACAGTTGATTAGTAGCCTTAGGGGTGGCTCAGATGGATTGGCTTGGTCTTTTGTAGTGGAGGTTTCAAGTTCGAACCCCTCGTATGAGACAGCAGGGGGTTATCCTGCTGAGCGAACTTGTCGAACAGAGCTTGACTAGTGCAGTTTATCTGTCTTGTGTGGTTTGCGAGTTATTTAACGGGAGCAGAGTTTACAGTTTTGCACCCAAAGGGTGGTGGCTAGGGGTTCCCTTGTAATAAAAAATGAAATAAAATAAAATAACAGTTGATTAGTCTGTCTATGCGGCTACATGGTTTATTTGTGCTGACTTTTTATAATTGATGGGAAGATATATGATCTTGTTAAAGCTGTTAGGTGCTACCTCAATTTCCAAATATTCATTTTAGGAAGGTGCTTATGGAGTTGATAACTTCTTAAAACTTTGTTTGACTTTTTCTCAAGTTGTTTAGATTAATGGTTTATTTGTTTTTTTTTTTTTTGCTAATGATGGATGCTGATGTAACTCATTCAATGAAACAAAATTCATCTGGGATTAACAGTGAAAGATTTGTTGAAGGGTGATGATAATGTCATCAGTTTGTTAGTATTAACATGTTCAAAATGTTATCAGTTGGGCAGTGTTTTAAGCGTTAATTGGAGCAACTAATATAGACCAACAGTTGGGAACTTTGTTTAAAAAAAATGTTCTTTTGCTTTAAGTGAGGTAAGTCATATTCTTCCATTCAAATGATTGTTTTTTGTTTAGAAATGTTTTGGGGTATTAAAACACCAGAAAATGTCTTCAGTCTTCATGATGGAAAACATTTTCAAGAAAATGCTCTCCCGCATACCATACATACCGAGAGTTCTCAGTTTGTGCAAGAAGCTTTGTCCTCATTGGATATTACCATGTTACAACCTAAAGTTCTCTCTTTCAGATGACTGTCTGTGATATGCGTAATCGTATTTCCTTTGTGCTTGAAGTGAATTGGTTACATCCTATGCCCAACATCTGGAAAAGAAGCATGATATGCTTCTA
>JAPFFP010000098.1:4198521-4209273 GCA_026153255.1 Solanum medicagineum
TTGACAGGAACTTCATCAAAGAGAAGTTGGATCAGAAATTAATTTGTACTCCATATGTGAAGTCCAAAGATCAAATAACTGATATATTTACTAAGGGGTTGGGTTGTCCAGATTTTCATTGTCTTTTATCCAAGTTGGGCATGAGAAACTTATATGCACCAACTTGAGGGGGAGTGTTAGAATCCTTAATTATAGGGATCTGTTAGAATCCTTAATTATAGGGATTCCTTAATTATAGGGATTAAGAATCATAGGGATATGATATTCTGTAAATATTCAGCTGCCTTGTATAGAGCCCCAAGCTCCTGTATATATTGACCTAATGCCATATGTCTCAATACACAGTAGAGAGAGTTTAGCCCGAGGACGTAGGCACCACTTGCCGAACCTCGTAAATCATTTGTGTTCTTTTTTTCTTTATTTTTTCTCTACAAGATTAAGAGGTAAATTTTACATTAGTATCATAGTAATATGATTGAATTGATCATATGGTTTTCTTAGTGAGGAAATCTCTTCAATGAATGAGTTACTGGAACTTTTTGTAGGGTATACTTAACTCTTTTAGTATTACTTGTAGAAGTGGTGAAATGTTCAATTATATCCAGAAGTCAGAGTGGTGTTATTTCTTTTTTTTTCCTTTTCTTTTCTCTTTCCGTTTTTTAATTTTTGCTACTTTAGTTTGGTCTATTGTTTTTCTCTGCATGTGTATTGGATGTCTCTGCTACACCATTTGATATGTTTCAGTCTCACAGCTCATAAATAGCAAGGGCTTGGTGCTTTGATGTTTATTAGCTTTGTGGCTTCGCATAGCCATAAATTTCTTTTATCTTTATCTTTAACTGAGTGGTTCTGGTTTGCTCTCTATCAGGCAGCTGCTCAGGGCAGGGTTGCTGATCCTAATATTACCAAATACTCTGTCAAAGTTTTACCTGTAAGTTCTCATGTTTGTGAAGTATCTGTAGGGAAAGTGATAATTAATATGTGCTTCTGTCCTTTAAATTTTATGTGCAATATTATATCGTAATGAAGATTTTGCTGTGCCTACATTGCTCCTGTTCCTTTCTAGCGAAACATTCCATGTAACGCACACGATCAATAGTCTTCCAATTGCGCTCTCTGTTACCAGTGTTTTTGAAAGTGAAAAGCGCAAAGAATTAACAAAGTCCATGAAACTTGAGAAAAATGCTAGTTGAAGTGGATGCTTCCCTGAAGAGAAGTGCACAAGTTGCGGAAAATTCAAAAGAACCAAACTTATATGAATTTTGTACTACAATAATCAATTTGCGGTTGAATAACTAATTTTAGCATCCAATATTACACAGATGTTGATATCAATCCAACTCCTTAAAGTTGAGATTCAAAGAATCAACTGCTCCCCGTTGGGATCAGATTGCATGTCATTCTCTGAAGTGCATAGTTTTGCCTGTGAAGCCATAGCTCCTCGCTTTGCATTGCTTCATCCTTTAAGTGATGCCATGATGGCTTATTTGCTTTTACTGTCATTGCTACTACCTATATTCTTGTTTCATTAGCTTGTATAGTGCTTCCTCTTGAAAATTGCGACTACCATAAGCTATTGAGTACATCAGTATGCGGAGTTGTTAGACTATCTTAATCATACCATACAGTTAGTTGTCCTTGTCCCCCCTTTTCAAATTTTAGGGAGTTATTACCAAATGTTTGCATTCTGCAATTCTTATGAATTTCCTTACTTGTCATCAAGCCTGAATGTTGAATCTACTTTATTTTTTTCTCTTTCCTCCCTTACTGTCAAAGCTAGTTAAAGATTCATTATGGTTCTACGTACAGCTTCTCAAGGTTATAGGTGGCAGGGAAAATTCCCTCTTGCATTTATTCTAGAGGAAATTTAAGTCCTATAATGGTGACAAATTAACAAGAAAATAGTTGCATGTTCCAAATTCACCTATCAACAGAGCCACCGGATACCCAATGAGTCCATGACCAACTTTATTGTAGGTGGAATGCTGTAAGGTTCAATATTCAGGTTAATAAGATCCACGTGAACGAGAAGCTCAACAATCTTACAACCCAATATTAGTCCAACATCTGTTGCAAACTGGATTCAAGTGTCCCCTTGCTTGTCCATCAACATGCATGTCATCTTTGCAATATTACCCAGCACGTGAAGAATGGTCATCAGTGCTGTTACTAGTTAGTCCATATAAGATACTAGTTATTTTATAACGTCTAGTATTCAGTTCACAAAATTAATATTGTGCCACCTTCTCCATATCCATCACTTGCTTCATCCTCCATCTACTAGATAAGTTGGTCTGCCATTGTAACCTTACTTCTCTGCTTGATCTCCACCAATCACAGTGAGTGAGATCTATCTCATGAATGACAGAACAAGAGCATGTTGGAAAGCTATTGCATAAACCAAACTCATCTTGTATTTGAAGTGGTTCTGATCATTAATATATTCTTCTTATTTCAGTTCAACTATGATCTAAGTGCTTATGGATTTCGTGAATTCTTCAAACGGCATGGAATCCGATCATCAGACTCAAATTAAAAGTTAAGGAGTATCCAACATGGTATTTCCTTCTTTTCTTTTGAATTATCAAGCATGTCAAGGCTTTGCTCTCCAATACTGCTTATTATTTTCTTCCTTCCTTTTCCCTGCTGAGAGATAGTCATTGTTATTCTTTGATAAATTTTCTTTTTTTAGAACCTTATCAACAGTAATAAGTGGCTCAGAGGACGCGATTTAATCTGTTATATTCATGGGGTTGTCCGAGACAGATTTCAATATTGCCGTTAAATATACCCCGGAATTCAGTAGCTATCAGAGATGTTATGACCAATGCACACAACTATAGGTACTATTACTGAGTTGTATGCATAAAATGATCTTGGCTTTAACTGCATCTTGTGCATATATAGCCTTTTTAATAAGGTTGGAGCAGATGTCACATAAAATGAGACTTTATGTTGTTATGTAACAATAAATTTAAAGATATGATGTAATAAAATTTAAATAACAATTAATATCACAATATAATACAGTACATAATTGCATAGAATTAATGTTGTTTGGTGTGAATAATTAGTGTAGTAAGTTGTTTTGCTTTCACGGGTAATTTGCTTCATAACTAGACAACGTATTCGAAGAAAAGTTTCAACAACCATATTGAGTTTTATACTGTACATTTTGTCATTTCCGACCCCATAAACTTCTCTAAAAAGTAACACAACATATTACTCACGCTGTCTTAAAATAAGTGTCATTTTGATAAAAATAAAATTAAACAGAAAATAATTTTTTAGGATGGTCCAATGGTTTGAGCTTGAGACTTGAGGTCTCAAGTTTGAAACTTCTTGCCAAAAATAAGGTGTTTGTCTTGAGGGTTGAGCTTGTCCCACCGGGCTTGCCTAATACAGGTTACCTCTCCTATGTGTTTTACGAGTTATTGCATAGAAGTGGAGTTTTACGCTGTGCGCACCCAAAAGGTGGTAGTTACGGATTCCCCTTGTCATGCCAAAAAACAAAAAAAGGGGAAATAAGTGTTGTGTTAAGAATTCAAGACCAAAAATAGTACTCCATACGAGTAAAATGATAATCTTATGAATGAAAAAAATATTATTTTTGTAATAAACATAAGATGAACTAAAGCGAGACTTAGAGGGTGTTTGGATTAGCTTAAAAGCTGATCAAACCTGCTTTATCTGTTTTTAAGCTCTTTTTAGCTTTTAGAAGTATTTGACAAATTTTAAACTAATTTAAAATAAATTAAAAATAACTTAAAATAACTCCAAAATTAGAAGTTGGTCTCCCCCAACTTTTTTCTTTTTAGCTTAAAAGTTGTTTATGTTTGACCAATAAATGTATCTTTTTATCCCTAATATTTGCTTATATTTTCTATATTATTTTGCTCGTACTTTTTTTTCTTTCATTTTTTTAAAAAAATTTGGCTCTTTCTTTTTTTTTTCCTTGCTCTTTCTTTCGTCCGTTTTTTCCTTCTTCTTGTTTTTTCTTTTCTTCCATTTTTTTCTTCTTTTTCTTGCTCTTTCTTTTTTTTTTTCTTTCTAAATTATTTTCTCCTTATTTTATTCTGTTATAAATTATTTATGGTAAAGAAGAAATATAGTCGTTAATTATTACAAATATAATTTAAAAAAACTCAAATATGTCATGTATTTTATTAAAATTATATATTGTAAATATTAAAAATAACTTAGGCATATAAATTAACTTATATAATCAATTTACATTGAAGATGAATTAAAATAAATTAATTCTAATCTAATCTAATTTAGAAACAAAAATTTAGAGTAATAATTAACATTTTATTATATGTAACGGTTTAAGCGTATTTCAGACATTTTGATTAAAAAAAGTGTTTAACGGTATTTTGATATCAAACATATTAACAATTTTTTTTTTCAACTTAAGCACTTTTATCTAAATACATAACTTTTTATTTTTCAAATAAATTTTAACATTTTAAAAAATATTTTTAAAAATTTCTTTTAAAAATCACATTTTTTCAACTATCCCAAACGAGCTCTTATTGAGTTATTAGGAATGCTTTCTGGACGAAGCAAATTATTGCACATCGACTTTCTGATTTTTCGGTAGTGTCATTAATGTATTAGTGGATCCCCAGAATTTATTAAATTTAAGAATTTTTGTTACATTTTGGTGATTTAGTTATAAATATGATTGTGAGAGGAGTATTTCAATCATGATTTATGACTATGAAAAATAATAGAGTAATTCGATAATGATATGTTGATAATGAAATAAAATAATTTATTAAATTTAAGATTTTTCTACATTTTAGTGATTCAGTTATAAATATGATTGTGAGAGGAGTATTTCAATCATGATTTATGACTATGAAAAATAATAGAGTAATTCAATAATGATATGTTGGTAATGAAAATAAAATAATTTATTAAATTTAAGAACTTTTGCTACATTGTGGTGATTTAATTATAAATATGATTGTGAGAGGAGTATTTCGATCATGATTTATGATTATGAAAAATATAGGAGTAATTCGATAACGATATGTTGATAATGAAAATAAAAATAATATTTTTTTGAGTGTCTTTTAAAGTTGATTATTTCTCATATAGAGCAGATTAAGTCATTTTTCAGTTCAAATAAACTTGAAAGTTGAACTATTCCAAATGTATATATATAACGAAATTATTTTATTATCTATTTAGAAACACAGAATTGACATAAATTATTAAAATATTATCTATACCATCTCTGTAGAAAAATATTATTGAAATCTTGTTAAGTTACTAGATTTGTTTGATAGTGGAAATTTCATGATTAAAGACATGTACAATAATAAGATGGTCCTTATGCCAACGTTACAAAGTTTTAAAAAAAAATGAAATCAAACAAATTATATAAATTCTTTTGACACCATCTGTATATATAACTTTTCTTCTTTGAGGTAGCGGTAAGGTCTGCGTACAATCTACCCTCCCCAAACTCTACTTGTGGGATTTCACTGGATATGTTGTTGTTGTAATTGTATATATAACTTTTATGATTTAATATGATTTTTCGAGCATGTAATAAAGCATTAAACATAATAAGGCTGATTGTTGTAGTACTAATATTATGTAAAATTCACTTTTATGAAATTCTATTTATAGACGACAAAGGATAATATGAACATGTGCTTATTATGTCTTATAAAAAAAATTATAATCTTTTTAAAAATTCACGATCTTTCAAAAAATTTATAATTTTTTATTTTTTATTCCCACTTTTTTAAAGAGCCAATAAAAAGTATTTCTGATTTATTATTCTGAACACAAGAGATAAAGATATAATGCACATGGTCAACTTTGCGACTTTTTTCTTTTTAGTGTTATAATATATTAGCCACTTATAATTTATTGTATTTAAGAATACGTGGTATTAGTTAGGTGATTTACTTATAAATATGACGTGAGTGGAGTAATTTAGTTATGACTTGGCCTATGGGAAGTATATATTGCACCCCACAAGTGAGAAATTGATTAGAAGGAGCCTTAATTTAGAAGCTCAAAATTACTCCCTCCGTTTCATTTGTGAGGCAATGCATACGTATTAAGAAAAATATTTAAAGATAAAATTTACACTATATTTTTTACTATTGTCTTTTGTGAAATCATAAATATGTGGTATAATTTATGTCCTGAAAAATATAAAACTTTGATAAATGAAAGGGCAAATATGAAAAAAGTTTCAAACATTCATCTTGAACTTTGAATAATTCAACTATTTTTAATATTAAAAAAAGCCTCAAAAATTCAATTAATTTAGAACGGAGAGAGTAATTAGATCTGGATTTCAAGCACATTAATTGGAGGTAAATTGGGATTTATGATTGTTACCATGTATTCATTGATTTCACCAGTGATGAAGGTCATTCAAATGTTTATGTCAAGTGAATAAACTATTAAAAAAACAATATTTTATTATTGAAAATTTTCACCAATATAATATATAAATATGTCCCTAATTTGACTTCAAGTGGTATTTATGTCTTTCAACTTTTGGATGTGCACAAGTAGGCCCTTAAACTTCATATAAAATTGAACAAGTTGATACATTCATCCTACATGGAATAACACACATAGGATACAAATTGTCATATAAGATACATGTGTCTATTTGTTTAATTTTATACAAGTTTACGTGCCAACTTGTGCACATTTAATGTTGGAGAGTATAAATATCAATTGAAGCTGAGCTAAAAAATACGTTTATATATTATACCTATATATTTTTTATTGCATTAATTGAAAAAGAAAATAAATAGTATTTTTACACGAAAAAATAAAAAAAAAATCAATGTTTTATAAAAATATTAGCACGGTGGGAACACCTCTTTGAATAGATCAAGTGAGGAATGAAGTTGATTTGGTAAGTTCATTTCTAACACTATCAAAGAAAATCACTATTTTTCAATTAAAAAAATATTTGATGACAATTTTCATAGATATTTTGATTAAATTGATGAAAAATAAAAAAATTAGAAATCTTTTTATATAAAAAAAAGTTAGGAAGTTTTTCTCTATTAACGTAAAAATTTATTCTCCACACATTTTTCAAGTGAGTTGGTCCGATAAGAAATGAATAAAAAAAATTATATTTTATAACATAAATTTATCCCTAATTCGCGATGAAAAAAATCTTTATTTTTAGTAGTGTAAATGAGGTTTAAAACATGGACACATGTATTTAAGAGGATTTATTTTTCTTCGAGCTAGATCTACATCATTTTTACTTTGGGTTGCTAGCTTAATGATAGAATTTATACGTGATATAGATTGAAGTAGGTTATTGAGGATTCAATTCACGCATGTTATACCTTTTAGTTATTGGAAAAATTCAAATACTCCCTTTCACAATCAAAAAATAACTTTTGAAAATTTTCTCTTTTAAAAAAATTGTCAAATATTTATAAATATAACCGACACTCTAAATTTACCCTTATTATATCATAATTGACATGAAAATTAGCATGTATTTGGAAATGCAATTTCATATTACAATCAAAAAAAAAAAACCTTCAATATTTTTTACAATAAGCTACATTCGATTCTCACTATATTATTGCACATTGATATTGCGACTTTTTCTTAAATTATTAAGGTAGTAGCTACCTAATACCTAATTGTTTCGAAATTTGTTAAATTTGAGAATATGTACTATACTTTGGTAATTTATACTTTGAATCAAGTGAAGTGCATCAAGGATGAGGGTGGTGAGGTGTTGATGGATGAGACTTCCATTAAGAAAAAGTGACAGACTTACTTTCACAAACTCTTAAATGAAAAAGGAGACAGGATATTGAGTTGGATGATTTGACAGACTCTGATAGTTATCAAAAAATTTTAATGCTGTAGGTGTTTCATAGCTGAGGAATTAGTAGGATGAATAGAGGGAGACCGATCAGACAAAAGTGATTCCGGTGGACTTTTGAAAAAGTATGGTCAAGGATGGTTTGGAGTGGTTGACAAGTTTGTTTAATGCTATTCTGAAGACTGCTAAGATGCTCGATGAATTGAGGAGGACTACAATGGTTCCATTGTACAAGAACAAGGGTGATATTCAAAATTGCAACAATTACAGAGGCATCAAGTTGCTAAGACATACTATGAAGATTTGGGAGAGAGTGATAGAGGTAAGGGTGAGAAGCGGAGTGTCTATTTAAGAGAATCAGTTCAGATTTATGTCGGGGGAATCGACTATTGAAGCAATTCATCTTGTTTGGAGACTAGTGAAAAATATAGGGAAATAAAGAGGAACCTTCATATGGTATTCATTGATCTTGAGAAGTCCTATGACAAAGTTTCGGAAGATGTCTTATGGAGGTGTCTAGAGATGAAAGGTGTTCCAATGGTGTATATTAGGATGATAAAAGATATGTATGACGGAGCCAAAATTCGGGTTAGGATGGTGAGAGGAGACTCAATATATTTTCATGTTAAGATGGATTTCATCAATGATCTGTACTAAACCCTTTTCTTTTTACCTTAGTGGTAGATAAGCTGACACGATTTATTCAGGAGAAGGTTCCTTGATGTATGATATTTGCAAATGACATAACATTATTGATGATACTCAGGATAAAGTTAATGATACGTTGGAGATCTGAAGACATACTTTAGAAACCAAAGGATTCAAATTAAGCAGAACCAAAACTAAATACTTGGAGTGCAAATTCAGTGTTGTGAGGGATGAAACAGACATCAAAGTGAAACTTGCCACTCAATTTATTCCCAATAGAGAAAGCTTTAAATATCTTGGGTCCCTTATCTAGGGTAGTGGTGATATCGATGATGACGTTACACATCTTATTGGGTGGTACAGATGAAGTAGAGGCTTGCCACTGAAGTATTGAGTGATAAGAATATACCACCTAAACTTAACAGTATGTTTTGCGAAATGGTGATTAGACCGTCATTATATGGGGTGAAGTTGGCTAGTCAAAAAGTCACATATTTAGAGGGTTTCAAGTTGCGGAGATGAGGATGTTGAGATTGATGTGTAGACCTGCCAAGGGTGATAAGATTATTAATAAGATCATTTGAGAGAAGTTAGGGATGACCTCCTTAGAAGACAATATGAGGGAAGCGAGACTGCAATGGTTTGGATATGTGCAGAGAAAAAGTGTCGATGAGCCTATTAGGAGGTGCGAGAGGTTAGATTTAGGGATTACGCGAAAGGGTAGAGGTAAACTGAAAAAATATTGGAGGAAGGTGATTAGACAGAATTTGATGCAATTTTATATCACCGAAAACATGACCTAAATAGAAAGGAGTGGAGGTCGTGTATTAGGGTAGAAGGTTAATAGACTAATAGGGATAAGATGATCTCTAGCCTTGTGTTTTAGTAGGTTAGTAGGATTAGTCGTGTCTTTATATCTTATATTGTTATTGTCTGTCTTATATTTGTTACTTTTATTATATTTATATATTATCATTTGTTTTCCACTTTAATTAATTTTTTCATATCTAGTATCTTCTGCTTTGGGGCCTAATATTTTTGAGACGAGAGTATTCCGTAAACAGTCTCTCTATCTCTGTGAGGTAGTAATAAGATATGCGTACATTTTACCCTCTCCAAACCCCACTTATGGGATTCCATTGATTAAGTTATTGTTTTGCAAATATGATGTGGTGAGTCTACAAGGAACTAATTAAAGGACTTTAATAAGAAAGTTATTATTTTATATTTTAATTATTTTTGAAATTGTCTCCTTAATATATCGACTTTATCTATTATATGGTTATTGACATACTTTATTATTTGTCCAGAATTTAGTCCTTAATGAATTTTGTCTATGTTATGATTTTTGGGGAAAATTGTAATAGTAGACACTTTTAGAGGCTTAATTACAGTCAATGTCAACCACTAAAAATATTTACACTTTTGTCATTTTTATTTACATCAATCTTATATTGTATTTTGTTTTTATTATTTTTTGTTTTATTTCTTTAAATATGTATGTTTACTTGCACCTTTTTGCAAAATTAAATGATGGTCTGACCAAGAAAATTTAATTTTCCAATGCTTATTAACTGATTAGACAACACATTTCAACTTTTTACTCTTCCTGGGTACGATACTCATTTTTCTCCATTTTCTTGGGTAAGATTTTCATCTTCCATCTTCTTCCTCTTCGTTTACTGTATCACCATTTTAGTACTTCTTTTTTCTTTCTGTTTTATTTGTCTTTTCTCGCTCCTCCTGTCGTTTTTTTAGTTCTTTAATCTCCACCATGTCGATTTCCAGTGTGAAAATTCCGATTCATAAAAGCCCTCGTTTAGACGTTGAGCCTATTTGTTTGGATATCACTTCCACCTAATACTCAAGGCCTACTTTTAGTCTGAATGTCTCTATTCCGTCACCCGTTCAAAAAAAGCCTGAAGATAGAGGACTCCAAAGGTCATTGTTATCGAATCTTTCAAGTAAAAGGACCTCGGCGAATGTCCTTCTAAGTCGTTGAAGACAAAAGGTAAACAGAAGGTTGATTTAGCTCATGACAGTGATTTCGATGATATAATACCAATCTTGAAAAGATTTTGCTTGAATCAGGGACTAAACTCCGAAAATATTAGATGCAAGGTTACCTTCTCCTTTTTTTTGTTTGATTTCATGTTTTGACTTGTATATATAAATTTTTCACCTTTAAAGTATGACATATTATTATTATTATTATTATTATTATTATTATTATTATTATTATTATTATTATTATTATTATT
>JAPFFP010000098.1:4209373-4236051 GCA_026153255.1 Solanum medicagineum
TTTATATAGTTGTAGAATAGAGGAGTCATGATGGAATCAGACTTTCTTCCGGCCAATCAGATTTAAGGTGACATGGCACAGAAAAAGTGATAAGAATAGGTTTCCTTGAGTTATAATGGAATCAAGCTTTCTTCTGGCCAATCAGATTTAAGGTGACATGGCGCAAGAAAAGTCATAAAAATAGGACTCCTTTCAAGTGACATGGCAATAATTGATTGGTTGAGTCACATCACTTGTACACGTGGCATATTTTCATTGGCCTTTGATTTGAGATAGGATTGCCATGTCATTCTGACACATGGCGTGATCCTATTGATTTCTTTATTTGACTTGGCACGACACATCATCCAACACGTGGCATCAAGTGGGCCTCTAGGATGAGAGGACATTGGGCCTAATAAAGTAGGTCATCTTTTGTAGTTCAAATAAGTGAATTTGGCTTTTAATTAAATCCATATTTCATTGGATTTAATTAACCCAACTATATTAATCCATAATATTTATTTTTTTGAACTAATATATTTTGAATTTAATATAATTTGAATCATATTATAAAATTTATATTTTAATAAATTTTATATAATTACAAAATGTTCACAAATAAACTCTTGTAATTTCTGTGTGCAGTTGGTACAATTGTTGGTTATTTTTTATTTATCTATTTTGGATGTCATTCTTTCAAGCCTTTAAATATGTAGATTTTTGGTGTTATGTGCATACAGTTGGTGATATCTAATATATTTAATTTTTATTGAATTTCATAATTTCAACCTTTGTTTTTAGTATGGGATTTGAATTTATACACCTGTGCTTTCTTTTAATACTATTCGCAAGGCCAATTCGAAATTTCTTCGTGTTTTATAGATCTGTATCTATATAATTGAGGTATGATGTTTTGCTTTGGCAATATGGAACACGGAAGATGGAAGACGAAGCAGTCAGTGAGAGTGAAGCGACGAAAAAAATTGTGAGTCGGATAGGGGCCCTTAAAGTTGTATGTGACTATATTCCACTTAGGGACACTATTGATCGGAATAAGTTAGTTATACCCCAGAGGAAGAATTAGATATATTGTTATTATGTAGACAATGATTTTTTGTAGATATAACAGATAGTTTGTTTCAGCCTTTTGATATTCCTTTTGGGCATTTTTACGATAATGTGTTGGTTCTACTACTTCTTCTCTGATATTTGCGATATTGATTAACTTTTTCGATAGTAATAACCTTTCTTTGGATTCATTTATTTTGTAACTTATGTCAAAATTTATGTTTTTCTAATTAAATTGGGTTGAAGCTTGTTATTTAATCTGTGTAACTGTTGGTTAAGTGTACACAAATAACAATGTTGGTTAATATGTTTTATCTTTGTAAACTGATAATTTTTTTGTAAATCAACGGTAATTATCAACAAATGTCAAAATACAACATCATTAAAAAATTGTGTAATCATTAACTAATCACATTGCTTACACGTATTTTATTTTAAATAATCAATTTTAATTGCCCAAAATCAATATTATTACAACATTAACCAACATCAAGGTGTAATGTGCTGCCACAGAATCAAAAATTAACTAAATTCGTAACCCAATTTTAGACCATATCCCTGAACAGCTAACCCACTTATTCTCATTAAAAATTTATGTAATAAATTTGCACCAACTATATCTTACCACAAATAATCACATTTTTAACACATTTTTTTTGTTTTTTAATAATCACCTCCAATTGAAAAAAAAAATCTACACTATTACAATACTAACCAACATCAAAGTGTAATGTGCTTCCACTGAACCAACAAACAATCAAATTGGTAACCCAAATTTAGACCAACTAACTGAACAGTTCACTCAATAATTTTTCTAAATCAACTATAACTTATCAACACTATTACAACATTTACCAACATCAAAGTGTTAGTGCCCCAATAGAACCAGAAAAAACCAAAATACTAATCCAAAATAATATACGTTAATATGTACCTTTGTAGTTTGACAACTTTTCTAAATCAATCGTAACTTACCTAGAAATATTAAAATACAACATAATCAAAAAAGTTATGTAAAAAAAAAAAGAAAATAGAATTCTTTTTAGCACTTCCCAATAAAAAAACTCATTGTATTTATTAAGTTGATTTGATTATATGCGTTTTGGTTTTTTTTTCCTTTTTTTTTTGCTTTGCATTTATTGCATCTACTTTGCTTTTATTACCTTTTTTCCTTACACACGTTGACTCCTGTTTTCAAATCAAATATAACTCCTTCGATTTTGTAATTCACATACCAACCTAAATATGTACATAGGTGGATGCGAAAAAAATTAAAAAACGAAAAAAATAAATACATCAAAGAAGAACAGGTAAAAAAAACTACAGACAAAATTGAAAACAAAACGACAAGAAAACCAAAAAATAAACAACCACCCCACACCAAACCAAAAAGTAATGATTCTAACAACCACCACCATAAAATCTAAGACATGTTCATACACACGTTTGACCTTTTCTTTGGTTTTTCCTTTTCTTTTTTTTTTCATTTGCATTTATTACTTTCACATCATTAGACACGTTTTTGGCTTTTATTTTTTTTCTTTTTGGCTTGCATTTAATGCTCCCGCAATGCAGTTATTACTTTTTTTTTGCTTGCACAAGTTTAGGGTATTTATTTTATTTTTTCTTTAAATTTTTTTGTCCCTACTCATTGACCGAATATAAATTGCATTGAATGATATTACTTTATGTCACTTCTTTTGGTTTATTTTTGTTTTCCCTTTTTTTTTCAATATCCAATCATGGTTGCACATTTTGGTAAATTATAGTTCATATTTCATGATAAATTATTTTCGTGACACATAAAGATAAAATTGGAGCTTAAAATAAACAGTTTGGTTGTTTTCTCTGATTTTTGGTATGTATACACAAATAGTTAAGACAATCTCATTTCAACTCGAGCTCGCATTGTATTTGAAATTGAAAATTCCTTCTCTTTGCTTCTTCGAAATGTTAAATTTTCTTTTTTATACAAGTGCAAATAATTTTCCACTTATGAGTTGACAATTATCACTATAAAAATAATAAATATTGATAATATAAAGACAAAAATAACGTTGTTGTGCCTTTTGAAGTTAATTATTTCTCATAAAGAGTGGATCAATCAAAAGACATTTTCCAATTTAAAATACATTTGAAAGTTCAAAGTTTGAACTATTCTAATATATGAAATTATCGTGACATGTATCTAGCCAGTAACAGAGAATTTAGATAATTAAATGAAGAAATTTATAAAAATATCACCTATAATATTGAGATTTCGTATAAAATATATTATCGAAATCTTGATGAGTAGAATTACTAAATTTTCTTGATGGATGGAGCTAGCAGGTAGTCGAGTAAATAGTCGAGATATGCACAATGTATAAGATGACCCTTATGCCATCGTTGCAAAACAAGTTTAAGAAATCAAATACATATATAAAGGATTTTATTAATTAAATTTAAGTTTTTTACGTAAGATTGATTTTAGATCGCTAATTCCATTGAACTACCTCTAAAGGCGAACTTTAGTATTTAAGATTTATAATTTTATGACCTCAGATTAAAAGTATACCTATATATAATTGGATTTGCCATTCAATTTTTTACCCATACATAAAATTTAGACAAAAACTATCAAAATTTATGTTTTATACCGCGTAAAATTCAGTAAAAAGGAAATTGCTTCTTATCACAATCTCTAAAATATGCAAATTTGAATAATAAACCTATAATCGAATATAGATGTATACTACTCATTCCATGATAATAATTGATGGTGGTTGTTCTTTGTTACTATCTATAAAAAGTGACAATGATACCTTAATTTTATTTTTATTTTCTTGTGGTTCAGGTTTTGTACCTTTAAACTATTTAATTCGTTTTGACTTTCACATGTTATTCGTTTATTTCTTTTATAATAAATATATCGTAATAACTATCACGTTTATAATTTATAATGAACAAAAAGGGAAAAAATTATTGTAAACATAAGTTTACGAGGATTCAGTTTATAATAATACATAAATGATACTTTTGTTTTTGAAGTGTTGTTGATTTATGAGCCACCCAACACCCAAGTGGATAAGATAAGTAATTACTTGATAAGATAAAGAAATGAGTGTAATTATATTCTTCAATTTTTAATGGAGAGTAAAAATTAGTGTAATTACACTATATAATTATATGAAATTTTTTAATTTATTTTCATTTCTATTATTCTAAATTTCTTTATTTTTATTATTCTAATATTTTTTAAAAATATTTATTTATTATTTATATTTTATTTTCTTCTCTTTTTCAACTTTACTTTGTTCATGCGATTTCCTGTAATTTTTTTATTCTAATTTATTTTTTCATTAGTATAATTTTGTTAATATTCTAATTCTTAAACTAAAGTAAGATTCATATCTGAATAAGGTTATAGTGTTACTTTTTTCTTTTCTTTAATATTAATAACATTTATAATATTAATGTTTTTGTCAAACATGCCTCTTTTAAATTTTATACTTTTAATTTTTATGATTAATTTAATCAAAATATATTAATTTGAAAAATACAAATAATTTTTTTAATAATATTAATTAACAATATATATTTACTAATTCATATATTTTTAAAAGACGACATATATCTTAAATATTTAATTTAATATTATTTATAAAAAACTTTATTTTTAATATAATCTTATAATTGCACTTTTACAACCAAACATCATACTTATAATTATATTATAACAAATAAATTGGTCAAAAGTAATTATTAAATCGTCACTTCGATATAAATATGATGTGACAGGAATATGACAAGTGTATACTTCAATATAAATATGATGTGATAGGAAATGACACGTAGGTATATATTGCATGTCATTTAAATTTTGTATCTTGTAATAATGTAGTAAATACAACGTCAGTTATTATAACTCCTTTTTGATGCTGGACTCATAATTGTATGTTCAATGAATCACTAAACATACATATTTTTGGATGCCAATTGTTTTTTTTTTTTACTGAAAAGTATATGTATATAGTTTTTTTAAATAATTGTTGTTACTTATTATAAATTAGTTAATGCCAAGTTAATATTTAGTCATTGTCATACTTCGAGTCTACCCCCTGAACAAGGTCGATATTCGAAAATCATTTTTCGCCCCAAGCGAACCACTTGGCTTGGCTACTTGATCAGCGGAAGACTTAAACAATAGTGAAAAACAAACTGTAAAAATGACAAGCTAACTCATGAAATGTCTGCATAAACTAAATGTAAAAGTGCATAAGTAATAACTGAACAACTGGAACTAAAATACTGACACATAGTCTATGGAACCTCTAAATAAAGCTGTCTGAAAGGACTACTGGAACAGGTCCCAAGTAGCCAGAACTAAAAATAAAAGCTGAAATGAAACATAATAACTCAAGAGCCTCTGATTGAGAAGAGGTCTCACCAATTGGCTGAAAGCTGTCTAGTCTTTAACAAAGCGACTGCTGAGGAGCTCTGTCACCTGTGTCTATATCATAAAACAATGCAGGTCTTAAGGACGTCAGTACGTGGAATGTATGGTATATAAGATGGCCAAAATAGTAACTCAGGATATCATGATATTTCTCAAAAGACATAAATATAACTTATAATGAAGTAGCAATGATAATAAATATTTTGTATGCTAGAATTAACATGTTGAAAATGGGTAAGTAAAAACATATTTTCTTAGCTTGGGGAATTTCTCTAACTGAAAACCACCACTATGAGCTTCGTGGTGATACAGCGTGTTGCCCATACTGCCAGAGCCATCCCGTATTTTGCCAAGGTAGGGGACGAAGAACTAGGGGAGTGGATCCATCCCAAAACTGGGTCATCTCAGTGGCTAAAGAGAAATGTACCGTGGTACAATTCTCTTCTATGCTGGCTACATAGTTTATAAGTTTGAGTAATTAATTCTACCTTCACCTATATCCGTGCTCAATACTACTCCCAAAATGATTTTTATATAACTGATACTAAAGATTATGACTTCTTGAAATCTGGTTTCTCGGGGACTTAGCCCAACTTACTACTTAGTTTTCTCATCTGAGTTCTTTAATTTGACTGAAAACTAATATCAACTCAAATGATTCAAAAACATGCTAGATTTCTTGGCTAATATGCAAAAATCAATTCTTAAAATGTACTTCTTGAACTTAGCTTAAAAGGTACTCATACTAGTCTTTCTTTTCTTGAAATAGTAACAAGATTTTTAAGAAACCTCAACAACAATGAATCTTGTTCATATATGAGTATAAATTTGATAATCATACTTTAATGGAATAATAGAAACCAATAATCATAATATTCATCAAGAATCCATATGTACCATAGAAATTACCATACTTCACCAAAATCACATGAATTTAATCTCAACTAGTACTTGAAAGTTCATGGGTGAAAACTAACTTCTATTTTTAAAGATATTCTCAAAAATAATAGTTTTAGGGTGGCCTTACATACCCAGGAAAAAAAAATCTTGAAGAATTGGGAAGAATTCTTAAGCCCTACTATCGTTCTTGAATTTATTGCACGTGAGTTCTTGAGAGGGTTTTCTTGTTTTGAACGAATGAAAGTGTGAAAAAATGTGTTTTTGGACTTTAATACGACTTAAAACCGTCTATTTAGGATTATGGGTGTGGAAAAGGTCGAAATTACCCCTCCCCATTAAAAGACGAAAACCAGTGAAAAAATGCACTAATGTGCGTCGCGCACTAATGTAATTGATCTATTTTTCGCAATTTGTCAGATTTCAACGAATTTTGAAAAAAAATCAAAGTGTGGTTCCGCGTCCTAGCGCATCGCGGAAGGGTGCAAAAATCTCATTGTTTTGAAAAATTTTGGAAAAAAATAATTTGACTCGGTCGCGTTAAAATCGAGTCGAGATCATTTTCTGACTCAATTTTTTGCACTGATCGCAAATCCGATCTCTTATTTGCAAACGGGGCATGGAAGACACGTTACGTGCAAGGTCAATTTTAGGAGTATTTCCATCTTTTCACCAGGTGTTAGAACCATAAAATTTTAAATATTTTTAGTAAGTTGTTCTTCGGTAAAGTTTCGAGTATGTGTTTGGCAAAAGATTTTGGGAGAAATATTTGATTTTTTTTAAAAAAAATATGATTTATGCTCCTAAGTTCTAACAAAATTATTAAAAATATCCATAAATTTGTATTATCATTTTATAATGAACATGTTCTATAAAAGAAAATGACAACAAACACAATTGATATGAATATCAAAAAAAGAGGAAGAAAATACAAGAAAAATATTATTGATTTGTATACCAAAAACTACAATTACTATTTGTAATTGAAAGTGACATTGAAGAGTAAGCTCGGATAAAATTGTATAAAACATGTATATAGCTGTATAAATTTTGTACAAAAAACTAGGACTAAAATTTAATCCAGAACTATAAATGACATTATTTTATAAAATATAAAAGTTTCGAGTAACAAAAAATTACACAAATACATAACATATAATTACATAATTACCAAAAATTCCTACTCTTTCAAAAAATTATAAAAATCCCTTAAATGATACAGAACTGTAACACTTATTGATACAAATTACAATCCCTACTTCTCCATGTATCATAATTAAAATCCTTTAATGCTCTTATTTTTTCGACATGTATCACTGGTTTCGTTTTTTGTATAAAGAAAAAGGAATTTTGATAATTTAAAAAAAAAATTGGTATTAATTGAAATTAGCTCTAAAAAGTATGAGATTTGTGTAAAATGTTCTTCTTTAAATTTTTTAAAAATTTTCAAATAATACATTGTGGCCCAAATACTATTTTTTTCTACTATTTGAGAACTTGCAATATTTGCCAAAAATATTTACCAAGCAATGGCAAATTATATGGCCAAATACTATTGGATCCCAAGTTTTTTTTTCCAAATATATTTGGGAATATTTATGACGAAACAACACCTTTATTGATTAATAGGGTAGAATGAAAAATAATAATGTTAATCATTCCTATATTTTCTTAATGAGTATGTTAGAATCAAATGTAACAAATAACAATAAAAAAAATATAATAAAATAATAAATTGGAGAAGATGATATTTTCTTGAATACGTCATTATCCGTTGGATATAAGAATTAAATGAAGTGGCCGACTTATTCCCAGTAAAATTAGATAAATAATTAATTAGGTGAAAGCAATATTTGTATTCTCTTCGTCTCAAATTATATATTATTAATTAAAAGACTTCTTTTGATCGTTAAAAATCTTTTTGTGTGTTGTCTTTTCAATTAAATATTTTCCTTACTTTTCTTGTATTTTGATTTTTTTTAGCAACAACTAGTTTAAATTATTTATCATAACATAAATTAACTACCATTGGATCAATTTGTCCTTCCTAATATTTTACTATTTTAGTTAAGACAATGATTTGAGATACTTTTATACTATCATCATTTGACATTTCGACACTCCATAGAGTTTTATCCAATTAATTATAAATGCGTCAATAGCTCAATTAAAATATAATTTTTTTCACTTTATTCCTTTGAATCAATTCAACAAAAAAACACATGAAGGAAAATAACTTTTTATTTAAATAGCAAAAACATCGCCTGATCAATTTTTTTTTATTTCAATGATTTAATCAAAATATTTATAAAAATAGACATTAAACTTTTTTTGAAGAAAATATAGTAGATTTTTTTAATAATGAAAATTGATTAAATGTTTAATAGTACTTTCGTATGCTTTTTAACTCTTCAATTCTCAATCACACATTTTTCTTAAGGTTTCTTCGATACATTGTTATCCATATAGGCGATGTAAGAATTTCGTACGCTTTTTAACTCTTCAATTCTCAACCACACATTTGTCTTAAGGTTTCTCCGACACATTGTTATCCATATATTGGCCATATAGGAGATGTAAGAATTTTAATGAAGTGACCTAACTATTCACGAAATAAATTAGGCTAAAACTTGACAGAGAATTTATGAAGAAAGATACATTTGTGCTTCTTTTACACTTTTTTTTAAAAAAAAAATTATTAGGAGTTCTAATTATTGATTCTTATTTGTATTCAACTTATATTGAAGTTTGGGTCAAGTTGTGGTATCAGCATGCATAGGTAATTTTGAAATTTCATATTTAAGCTTTGGACTTCATGTAGTAGTTTCAAAATCAAGGGTAATTTTAAGTTTTCATGTCACTAAAGCTATTAATTCCTTCAATTTGAGACTTATCTATTATTTATTCCTTGGGTCTATTTGTATTTATTCTTCAATTTTTTGAGTCATGATAAAATTTATTATGTTCCTCTTGTAGATATGCCAATTCCTAACTTGAAATAGTGAGTAATGGGTTCAAGGGCAGAAACTAAACAAATAAAATAATAAAATGATAGAAATAGCACGGGAACAAACAAAATATACATATCTACAATAGAATCCCTCTTAGAACTTGGATGTCATAGTACAAAACAACTAAATATAAGTACAAGTTTCAAAAGTGGATAGAAATATATATATATATATACATACACACACATACATACACCTATGATAGACCTCTCATAATAACAAAAGACGAGCCACAAAAATATAGAAGAAAACGGGAATGATCTAGAGCGTTGTGTGCTCACCTTTGCCTCCGAATGATGATTGCTACAAGCTCGAATGCCAGTGGTGGTAACTGGTGCTTGTACCTGTAACACAAAAACAAATGTAAAGTGTAATATAAGTATCAAGAAATAGGTATCCAGTAGGCATCATTGGCTGATTAAGTAAGAAAAGTAAAAGTAATAGGAAATAGTTGAATAAAATACAAATAGAGACCAAGACCAAAAAGAAATAGTAAAGGTATGCATACGAGTGTAAAAGACAAGCAATATCTAAGGAAACTAAACCCAAGTGACACCCCATAAGTCTAGAAGGTACACTTGTACATAAGTTAAAGTAGAAATCTGAACGGACCCTCATAAGCCCGAAAGTACACAGAGAAGCTATCCTAAGAATACAAAAATCAAAGTAAAATTAATTTTTTCTGAAAGTAGAAATGCTTTAGAGCTCTGAATAGAAAGGCACAAAGCCTAAACCTCCGATCGTGGGTGCCACCTCCCTATAGAAGTAATCTTGATAAAGTCAAACTCTATAAGAGTTAAGTGTCACGCCCCGAGCTTATACTCTGGACGTGGCCGGTGCTCGCGCAAAAATTATTTCTAGTCCTAAGTAAACCACTTGGCCTGAATAAATTACCCAATAGAAGACTTAAACATCACAAGTAAACTAGGGGGGAATGAAACATGTATCTCAAATCTTATAGTATCATCATGAAAATTCATTATGCAAAGATATGCGAAACTGAAATCAATACTTTAAAAGTAACTCAAAAAAAATAACTAAACACTGTCTAGCTAGTATATGAAGCTTCTAAAAATACTGACTCTTCACTAAGCACCGCGATAGGTCCATGTTACCTTAATTAAAATAGATACAAAAGCAATAAAGACTCCTAAGCTCCTTAAATTAGTTGTTATTGTTGATCATTTTGAGCTAAATTCAGGTTTTCATATTTGTTGGCGTTGGGATGCTTCAGGCTCCAAGTTGAGTCCCATGTTAGGACATGAGCTCGGGAAGTTGGTTATGATCATGTTTGTGGGTTTAATTTTGGAATTTTGAACGTGGGTTTCACATATCTCATTTTTTACCCCAAAATCGGTCCATTTTCATGTCTCATAATTTTAATGTCTTAATGATTGTTACAGTGTTGTGAATCTCCTTTTGGTAACTTGGAAGTGTTTCGAGACTATCCGAAAAGGGAAAATCATTGGTGAAGTAGGTTAGAGCGCTCGTGTTCAGCCTACAGGTAGGCTACGACTTCTCTTCTTTTAGACCAAATTTGAACGCATGAATATGATGGAATTGCATGAATGTTGGGCCAGTAGTTAGTTGGATGTGCCAAGTATATAATGAAATTCTGTTTGGTTGATTTTGGGGTTGGCGGGTGCTTGTATTTTATTGTTTGATCGTCCACGCTTGTTAGTATCTTGTTTATGGTTGAGGTTGTGATATATATTGAAGTATGTTTGGTCTTAGTCTAAGCGATAAACTAGTGATGCCATAGACTTGCGTCATTTAGGGCCCGTAGGTTGATTATTTTTCACCCAGTGTGACTCAAGAGGCATAGATCCTTGTAGACTGATATAGCAACTTGAGTTTGATAGATTTGAGCCTTAGATAAGCCGTGATTGACCTGCTGCCCTACTATCTTCTATATCCTAACTTTACTCTATTGAGACGTTTCTGATCGCTCGTTGGGGTTTCTGAGCTTCAAAGATGACTTGTTTTGCCCGTTATGCCATCTAGATTTTTTGAGAGAATTCATTCGCAATCAGAGGTTCGGGTGTTATATCCCCTGTTTTTTATTACTTAGCCTCCTATGATGGAGTCGACTATTGGATTTCAGCTACGAGCTATATTGTTACCATCCATAGGGCCCATATCCGTGTGTTTAAGGTTCAAACTCTATACTCTCTCCTCTTGTCCATAGGGTCGACATTTGTATGTTAGAGATTCTGAATCTGTGCTCTCTCTTTTTGCAACGTTCTACATGATAGACATTATTCTTGATGGGGTCCACACCCACGTGTTAAAGGTCCGGGCTTTGGGCTCTCCTCTCTCTTTCAGAATTCAGGCTTACTGGTACTCGACGCTTTTGGTCGAATGGGGCTTCAATTTATGCATAGTTAGTTATCTGGTGCACGAGCGTACCTATTGGACCTATGAAGGCTCAGTGGGTGTGTTTGTTTAGGTTACATAGTCTCCTACACATGTGTACCTATCTATACTACTGTTCTTATTCTTGTCCTTGTAGTGTTGTATTGTAGTTCTTTCTATTTTATTTACTATTCTTACTTAGTCAGCCTATGATGTCTACTGGATACCTTTTTCTGGTACTCATACTACATTCTACATCTTCTCCATGATGCAGGTCCTAGCACGAGTCGACGATGTTGATTCTACCCAGCTAGTAGCAGACTTCCCCATAGCCTTAGGTGAGCATCTGGCATTCTTGGATTCTTTTGAGTCTCCCTTAGTACTAGTGGCTCGTCTTTTGTTTTTTTGAAACTAGCCATATTTATGTATATGCATATATTATTTTCGCGCAATTAAGGGTTATAACTCTTCTTAATAGATCTGGATTACGGGATTGGCTTACTTGCCGGTGGGACATGGTAGGTACCATTATCACTCGAGATTTTGGATCACAATAAAAATCTCATGCTACTATCATTTAGCAACGAATTATAATAAAATTCAATCAGTTTATAACTTTTCAACGATGAGTTAACTAGGGATTACCGATAAATGCTATAACTTATTCCATGTTTTCCTATAGAATGTAACAAGAGTGTTTTTAAGGGCATGTCTAAACCTTTGGACCATGTCACAAATCCCTTGTTAAGAACAGCATGAATGTGCCAAATAATTTGGTTATTCCATTTTGTAAAAGTAGAACTTGTTTTGGCCACCATACTGTTCTTTTAATTTTTTCAAACAAATCATAATGGAAGTGACTTGAAGTAGCATCTTGTGGACATTATTTTATAATTAGCTTGACAGCATTTATCACATATTAATAATAGTACTACTACGTTTGTTCTTAAATCAATTCCTTTGTTCTTAATCATATTACCCCAAGTTAAAAAGGACATTATTAATATTTCACACTGTTTTTATAATTAATGTTGTCAATTAGTCTATGATACTTGACAATGATCCAAGCATAATCTCCCATATTATGTTGGTTCCTAAGCAGTAACAAAACCTATTTTGGAAAAAGTGTCAATATGTCATCATCAAACTTTGAGAATAGATTCGTCGATGTCGTCCATTAAAAGTTTGATATAAATGAATATTTTCTTAAGTCTTTCATGTTTAACGCTAACTCAATTTCCACATGAATTTACAGATAAACCTACACATGAAAGGTGCAACAAATGTAAAGTTAAAACCACATACTACCAAATAACTATGGATGTATATATGAAGTTTTGAAAATCATGAATTGTAGGAAAAAATAGTTGAAGATCACATAATTAATTCTGAAAAACCTAAAAATTATATTCTTAAAATGAGCCTATTGTTTATGTTTGTATTTCTTGAAATTCTCCCAAACATTAATTAGGAGGGCTTTTAATTATTTATACTTATTTATGTTTCAAGATATAGTCTCTCTTTGTTTAATATACTCTATTGAGGTATTTATAATCTTCAAAAATAATTATTTTTAATAATAAAATAAATAATAATTAATTTTTTGAACTTCTAGAAAAATTAAATAATTTAAAATAATTATTTTTAATAAAACACATTAAATGATTTGAGAAGGGAGAAATATTTTTTTTGAAAAAAATAAAATTTAAAAAAATTAAGGAAAGTAAGGGGCCTATAATATATCTTTAGGAATGACAAATGGAGCGGGGTGGTTGTGGACCAAATTTGCATAAATCTGCAAAGATTTCAATTTATTCTGCACTGCATAGTACAATTTGTTATTTTCTAACCCATTCGCACCCTCCCGCATAAATTTGTCGCACCCAAACTTGGCGGACATAAATATAAAAGGAAAAAATCCATCCCTATATAATTTTAAAAATTAAATTATATAAATGTGTCAACAAAATTTTATTTACAACCAAATATCAATATGTTTTTAACAAAAATATACAAACATAGAACCCCTCCCCCTCCCCCCCCAAAAAAAAGGGAAAAAATGAAAGAAAGAACAAAAAAGAGAAAAAGAAGATCTTAATTAATGTACTTTGTCTCTCATATGCATGAGAAAAACTCAAAAAAAAAAAAAAAGTGGTGTCTCCCATACATGAGAAAAACCCCAAAGACAAGGACATTATATACAAAGAAAAAAAGAAGAAGAAAGTGGACGATTTGGATGTTAATATTGGTAAAATTGTTACCTACAATATATATGTTCTCGGCATTTTGGTTATTTTTTTTATGTCAATATTGATTTTGCTAAAATTGTTGACAACAATAAATATGTTGATAGTATTTTGATTGATGTTATATGGCAATGTTGATTTTTTTATTTGACTGGTAATAGTGTTGGTAAAATTGTTGATAATAATTTATATGTTAGTTTTTTGGTGAATATAGATGGCAAACTTGATTTTTTTTATTTGATTAGTAATAGTGTCGGTAAAATTGTTGAAATCAATATATATGTCGTCATTTTCTTGGTAAATGTTTGGTGGCAAAGTTCGTTTATTCATTTAATTGGTAACAAAAATTAAAGAGAGTGAGAAACAAAAAGAAATTTGTCCATAAAATTAACATAGAATTAAAGAAGTGAGAAAAAAATTCAAACAATACTAGAAATTAAAAAAAAAAAGAAGCAGATTGAAGAGAGAGAAAAGGGTCACCTTGGATATGCAAAAAAGTTTTCAAGGAAAAAAAATAATAGACTACTTGAGAATATAAAATTTTTTTCATGTGTTGTCAAATCTCAATTAATGTTATTAAGTGTGCATGTCATATCTTTTTAAAAGAAAAAGAAAAAAGGAAAAAAAACTTTAAAACATAATATGACATGATTATAAATAAAAAATTTAAGAGTATAAATATTTTGGGGTATTAACATAATTTGTAATCTAAGCTCTTAAATTATATACTTTGCAATTTTTCCAATATAAAACAATTTTAGAAAACATAGATAGTTGCAAACAAAAACATATATACTCACAAACATAAATAAAGTTATAATAATGATATGAAGCTTTCCAAAGAAAAAAGAATTTTTGTTTTGTACAAAAAAATCCATCTAACTTCTAAATTAATTTCTTTACTTTTTTTTTAATTGCAAAAGTTTAAAAGAACTACTTTGTTATGTTTACAACAAGAAAAAAGATGCATATGATTAGGGAAAAAAAATACAAAATTGAGATCTTACTTTTGACTTTTGAGCTAAGATTGTAGAAAATGTATATTCCTAATCTAGAAGAATAAAGTTGTGTCCAAATATGAAAAATCAAGAATATTTGGCAAAGTATGTGAGATATATGAAAAACCAAATCATATTCAAAGGAAAGTTCTTTTATGCCCCTCATTCACTCTTCCCCCCTAATTCATATCCATTAAATTATACCCTCTCCACCTAAATTGACAACTATTTATAGTTCCAATAACTTTATTATAATTAAGTAAGACATGAAATAATAATAATATATAGGAATAATTTTTTAGAGATTTCCTTCCTTCTAGATTTGGCTTCATAATATTAACATTCTTGTAGGCGTTTAGAAATATGAGATTTGGGACTAAAATTCGAAGTTTTTTTTTAAATATAAAATCAGTGCTTATTTGAAATATGCCCAAAATTTTAACTTTAATTTCAAATCTCAAATGTAGTAGTTAAAATCACAATTTATGGTTCTAAATTTTTAAAATATGAAACTCGAATGATAAGCTTACATTTTAGAAAAAAAACGACCCACGCTTGTGAGAGATCGTTTGTACCTTGTTAGAGAATTATATCAAATATCTAGTTATTGGACTTGTTGATAATGGACCAATGGATCTTTATAATAATATGTAATTATAAGCATTTATTTATAAAAAGCAACATGAAAATATGTGTTCGGCTCCTCAAAGTATTTCAATATTTTATTTATGAACTATAATTTTGTATTTTTAATTTTTGGTTTGGTGTCCAATTATTAGAGTCCAACTATTCTAGAATTTCGCCATGTAGGGTCCCATTCGAGGAAAGTGCTTTCTACTTAGAATTTTTTTTTCATATTCAAGGTTCGAATTTGAGATCTCTGATTAAGAGAGGAGCAACCTTGTCAACTGCACCATATCTTTTAATGAATATGAACTATGATTTATTGATAAGATCTTATATATAAGAGTTTAATTTTTAAAAAATAATTTTTACAAATTATGAAATTTTTGTATTTCAAAAATAAATATAAGTATTCAAATAAAATTTCAACCTCAAATTAATATGATAATCTCCAAACGCCTAACGGGCCCTAGTAAGAAGGAACAAGTCATGACATGTTTTTTTTTCCACTCGATATTCGGAGTCCATAGAGTCTCGATTAAATTCGAATCGCGCACTGCAGGATCCATTTTGAGGTGACGCTCCCAACAGGATTTTTTCTATTCTCAGAGCTCGAATCTGAAATCTCTGATTAAGGATGAATCACTCCCACCAGTACATCAGAATCTATGTTGGTGTCATGACATGTTTAAAACGTCTTACAATAAAAGAAAAAAGATAGTGGGGAATGTCCAAAACCCATATATATATATATATATATATATATCACCTCCCCTTTTTGCTTTGTTATTCACTCCATTTCCTCTCATACTTTTCTTCCTTCTTTAAATTATCTCTCTACACAAGAATTTCTTAGCCAACTTCCTATCATTCTTCCATGGTAAGTTCTTCTTCTTATCTCTTTATTTACAAGTATGTTTTAAATTTTATCATCTATGTACACATCATCCTCCTCGAATCTTATTTGTGTGATTATACTAAATATATTATTGTTGTACCTTTTTAACTTTCATGAGGTTGAGTCGTATGTGTTTGTTTAAGATTGTGTATACTACACAGCACATACCATCTGTTCAGATCTTATTTGTGGAATTATACTGTATATGTGTTTTAAATTTGTCAATATTGATGAGATTGCGTGCATATGCATCATTCT
This sequence comes from Solanum medicagineum, assembly GCA_026153255.1. Classification (NCBI taxonomy): domain Eukaryota; kingdom Viridiplantae; phylum Streptophyta; class Magnoliopsida; order Solanales; family Solanaceae; genus Solanum; species Solanum medicagineum. The sequence goes on from JAPFFP010000098.1 coordinate 4,226,149, forward strand.
TTTCAGATTTTATCTATCAGATTATACTAAATACATTATTATTATGTGTTTTAAATTTGACAATATTAATAAGATTGTGTGTGCATACATATCATCATTCTTTTCAGATTAGACGGAATACATTGTTGTTGTGTGATTTGATCGAATATTAGATTATAATATTTCTGTTTAATTATATCATTTAGAAAAGAAAAACTATATGTCATCGAAAATGAAGTAAGTTTTCCGGCGAATATATATTCCGGCAGCCGCAACTTTTGGCAGGACGACCAGAAATTCCTCAACTATTCTCTTATATATAAGTAAATAAATAATAATAATAAAAATAATAATATTTATTTATTTCCTGTTTTTGGGTTAGTCATTCAGCAAAAGGAATATTAATAAAGAGAAATTAAAAATATACGATAAAAGTTGGTACATCATAAATATCTTTTCTTTTTATTCTCTTTTGTCTCTTTGCTATTAATCCCTCCGTCCAACTTTACTTGATCCCAACAGGGATTAAGAAGTAATAAATTATAAAGTAATTTTATCAAAATATCCTTTCAATATAATAAATATTATGTCTTGAAAAAAGGTAAGGGAAATGATTACAATTAATGATAAGAATAAATTAGAAATTAATTATAAAATTATCTCTTAATTTCATTAAAGTGAACAGGTATAACGATCAAGTAAAGATGCTATGCATGACATTAGCACTTTGGGAGGAATCACGACTTAAAAAAGAGCTTAATTTTTCTAAATTATTAATTACTACTCCCTCTTAATTTAGTGATTCATAGATAATGATATTTATTTACTTATTTTATTTCATTTCACTTAATGTGAATGCTGTTTTTTTCTTTTTCTTCTTTTGATGGGTTCTTTTTCGTGCACGTCTTAGTTTCAACTTTTTCTTATTTTGCTCTTTTTCATTTTTTTTAGATAATATTTTTTTAGTTACTTTATCAAATATTTTAAAAATAAATAAATGAAATTTAATGTAAAAATTTATGTTTTAGAAAGATATTTTCCTAACACAACCTTAAAGAAATGTCCACAATGCTTAAATAGGGTACAATTACTTAAGGCCAATATATACTATGCTTAAATAATAAATTGTTCAATTTGAATAATTTATGCTTGGATAACAACACTAATATTAAGTTGAGTACTAATTAAATAATGTTTTGCTTAATTTCTACTGGAAGTTAGTGATATTTTTAATTTATTTAGGTTTTGCTTCTTTTGAGGGTATTTTTATCCATAAATTTAGCTCTTCTGCTAATCACTTTTTGAACAAGTTTGATTATCTTTAGGCAGCACTGGCACAGTAATGAATATATCAATAAAATATATTGATTTTATTATTTTATACTCCTTTATTACTCTCTCCGTCTAAAAAAATTATCTCTTTCTTTTTTGACAACATTTTAATTTTAATGTTTCACGTGTCATGTTTAACGTCATAATTAAAGAGCATTTTAGTACATTTGACATAATTTTAATTTATTAACTATAAATTTTTTTTATTATCAAATCAAATTAGATTAATCTTTTTAAAGCGGATGTATTAGCAATCATCTGTACAGAGAATTTAAACTTTGTAATTCCTTGTGGCTACAAGAAATTTCTTGTTTTCATCCCTTTGATGCATCTTCATTGCTAGATTCAATAATAATTACTCACTTCGTCCTATTACATGTGACATTCTTTGACTTGGTATAAGAAAAAAAGAAACACTTTTAAAACTTGTGATCTAAAATCATTCTTAGATATTTGTGTGACTAAATATCATTTCATTAAGGGTAAGAGGAAAATTTCGAAGGTAAATTATTTTCCAGTTAGAATGATGACATTCTCTTTGGAATATATAAAAAACAAAAGGATATCACATAAAATGGTCAGAAGGAGTATATTTGTTTCATTTTTCATGATTAAAGGTGTAAAATGTGTTTGTTGGATTTGATGAATTAAATTGAATTTTCTCATCCCTATTTATGACCTAATAAATTTAACATTAATAGACTTTAGGTTAGGCATTAGCATCCTTTATGCGGTGGAGTTGGTAAATTATAGTAATTGAGATCCAAACAAATTAGGAAGATCCTAATTGTTTTCTCTGTGTTGCACTAATGTCCTTTTTCAAATTAATAAGTATACACTTTATAGAAACTTTTTTTTCTATCAATTTTAATTATGGACTTTCTTCACACATGTAATAATCTTTTCGTTCAAACTAAGTTGGCATGACCCTTCACAATAAATCATAGATTTATCCGGAAATTCATTATGTGTCAATCATATCAATTGAGTACATTATATCGCTTTCCAAGCCTACATTCTTTTTTGCTTATACATCTCTAAGATACAAGGAATAATATATAAGTCGGTTCATAGACAGTCAAAGATATTCAATTGATCGAAACCTCATCATCACTTTGACATTTGTTAAGTTGAGTAGCGTAAAGATACTTTTGACATGATGTGATATTATTCACTTTAAATTTATCTTTATAATTTTTTCTAAAGATTTTACATGGTTAGGAGTATCACTATATTTGTATAACTACCTTTTCTTTTCAAGTCAATAATATATACAAGAAGTGATTTACTCTGCACACACACTATTAAGTCATATATGGCCGCTCAAAGTTATCGCATATTTCAATTAGACATTTCAACTCAGATTTGTACCTATTGGACATCTTTACTAATTAAAAAACACACGTATCAAACATTTTTTGACAATCAACTAAAATTAAAGAGTGTGTGTCATACACTCACGAATGACTGGCATAATAACTTATCAAAACGAGACATGTGGCATTGGCCACCTAATAACAATTTAAAAATAAATTAAAAAAAAAACTATATTTTTAACAAAAGGAGAAACAAAACAAAAGAAAAAACTAAACCGCTCTTCTTTGTACCCTTTTTCTTCGCTGAACCCTCCCTCCCCCGTTGGCCACACATTCATACTTCAATAATTATCTTTCCTCCATCTTTCTTCCTCCTCCTTGAAGAATTTTTTTCTCACACATTCACCTATTCCATCCATTTATTTCAATATCCATTAACAATCATAGATGCCATTTTCTCCAATTTGCCGGAAAAAATGGAGTTTCACAGGAATTGTGTTTAAACCCAGTTCGATTTTTATTTTTTATTTGATAAAATTTTCTTTTTTGTCTATCATTTTTCTTTTTCTATTTTGACTTATCATATGTTTAGTTAATACTTTTCTATTGAAGACAACGACAGTGATAATATTGATGGTGATAGAATGATGTTAGAAAAATAGAAAGAAGAAGAATATGGAAAAGGGGTGTGGTAGGGACAATGGCAAAGGATTTTGCCAGTGAGAATTTTAGGTGGTATGAGATTGGGAATCCAAGAATTTTTTTTTTTAAAAAAAAGGATTGAATTAGGGAAGATGATGCTGATTTGATTTCCTTTTTCCTTTTTTTATTTTTAAATTTTGTTTTTTTTAATGTTGACATGGCATTACGGATAGTAAAGGGAATTTCTTGGCTTCACCCGATTCTTTGATGTATATTCCACTGAGGATGTCATGTCATGAAAAAGTATTTAATAGGTATATGTTTTGAATAGTAAAGATGTTCAATAAGCAGCAGCTTAAGTTGAAGTGTTTAAGTGAAATATGCGGACAACTTTAAAGGTATGTAAAGGTGTTCAATAGGTTGTCGCTTGAGTTGAGGTGTCTACGTAAAATATGTGGACAACTTTAAGGTTCCATATACGACATAAGTTTATAATAAAGGGAAAAAAATTGTATGTGTTTGGGTGTAGGTTATAGAAGAAGAGGTGGGGCCAAGGGTTGTTCTAACAGCACCCTTATCATTGGAGGAGGAATCAGATGATGGTGAGTACAGAGCACCTAATCTGCTCCAGCGCATTTTAAGCCTTTTCACTACTGTACGGCCAGGATCTGATCTCACCAGGATACAGGCAAGTTTTTTTTTTTTTTTTAAAAAAAAATTATTAAAAAGTTGTTTATTTTATATTGTGTGATTATGGTATGTAAGGGGGTATAGGTTGGTTTGATCCGATTTTGTGTATTATTGATTTAATTTAAAATTTTTAATTTAAAAATATATTAAATTAATAAAATATTTGTTATCGGTTAATTGTTTTTGGTTTTGGGACCATCCTCTGATTAAAGGGTAAATAATTATATTTTATTTTGTGTAAGAATCAATTTAGTGTGGTTAGTCATTACTTTAATATTCTCTTATTTTATTTAATAATTATATTTTATTTCTTTACATTGTCTTTTTACAGGAACTCTATTCTGTATCTTAATTTTTTTGTAGGTTTATCATTTAAAATGTTGACGTGTGATATTATATAATAATAATAAAGAAAAATATAATTTATTGAAATGCTACATTCATTAAACAATACAATATGATGCGATATATAATGAAATAATACATAACATATATTCAATCCGAGTGCTAATTTCGTACCTGAAAAAGTCAAAATTGCATAATTTAATTGTCAAAATAAGTTGCATGCTTTTTAGTTTTTGTAACTAATATTTGTTGGTGAAAGGTAATTTCCAATGTGTCTACTTCAAAAATTGAACGATGAGGAGGGCAGAATCTTTTTAGTTTTTTCTATTCACTAAAATAGTACTTAAAAATAAATAAATTATCAGTTAGGACATGCTATCCTTCTAGTTTGTTCCCCAACTTTATATTTCTTTTAATATATATTTTTCTTAAATTGTTTAGGTTGAGAATCATTTGTTGGTAAGGAAAGAGGAACAAAAAAAAAAGGTTATAATCCACCTAATCCATAACAATCAATGTCCTTAAAGTTTGTTGAAATTGCAATAAAATCCAAATAAATAAATGAATATTCTCCAATGTTAATTACCAGAAAACAAGATAAAATAAAAATAATAAACATAGTGACTAAATTAAGTACTGAATTATTTGGGGCTGATATATTTGCGTTGAGGGTCTTAAATTGTCTCTCTGTCTCCATGAAGTAATGGTAAGGTCTGTGGACGTTTTACCCTCGCCAAACTCCACTTGTGAAATTTCACTGAATAAGTTGTTGTTATTGTTATTTCAGCTGCCTCCATTGTTCAACCTCCCAAAATCACAGCTTCAATGTTATGGGGAATCAGTGTATTGCATCAACATTGACATGTTAAGCAAATGTGTTAAAGGGGAGACTTCACTTGAAAGGTTGACATCAGTTGTAGGTTGGAGCATATCCACTTTGAGGCCTTTAATGTTTGGTGTGGCTCCTTATAATCCTATTCTTGGTGAGACTCATCATGTCTCTAGAGACTCTCTCAATGTCCTATTGGAACAGGTATACAATATTCACTTTTTATTGATTTATAATATGTCATTATTTTTTTTTTTACTCGATGATCTATTGAAAATAATCTCATCGTTTAAGATAGAGTTAAAATCTACACCGTATAAGCTTTCAATTGTTAGCCAAAGGGTTAATCGTACATAATTTCCTTATATAATTACACATTGTCTCACTAATAAATAATTATATATCAAATTTCAAGTGCCCCCCCCCCCCATATATTTTGCTACTATATATATATTTTAAAATGTAGATGCATATAGGGAAAGATGATCAAGAAAGGGGAGAGGAGAGAGGAGAGAGGAGAGAGAAGAGCGAGATAAGAAAAAGGTGAGCAAGTGTGCTAATGTATCTCAGATACATTCAAATCACTCTAGATACATGTATCTGAGATACTCCATATATTCTAAAATACACATGCAAAAAAGAAAGAAGAATAAGATAGGCGAGTGAGTTAGGAGAGAGACAAGAAAGAGAGTCGATGTATCCTAAACACATGTGAGTCCACATAAATACTGTGTATCTAAAATAAATTACACCTAATTTTGACCTTATGTATCTTTTGATACATGTACTTGGGAACCGAATTTTGAAAACTCTCGAGAAGACACATAATTAATCCCTAAACTAATAAAATTTGTGGTGTTTGCTCTAAATTTTACTTTAATATCAAAAAATCTAGGGGCATTGGAGAAGTTTCATAAGCCATGCAGTGGTGGGCCTTGTTGCATCTGGGCTTAGCATTTGATGTTGTCTTCGTCCTTCAAAAGACATGACAAATGGGCCGATCATTAACCCAAATCAATTAGGCCAGTATTTCGCTTTGGGTTTGAATCTTGTTGAGTATGGCTTTGCCTTTGTTGGAAGGAAAAAAACACTTATAATTCAAAAAGAAAAAAGGAAAAATAACATAATTAGGCAAACATATAATATATATTTATATTATATAAGTATAGTTTGAAAAAATTATAATTTATAGCTATAGTTGGGGTTTTGTTGCTATTTTCTCTCTTCTCTCTTTCTCTCTCTCGTCTCTCTCCTTTCTCTCTACAATTTCTTGCAGATATATAATTACAAATGTATACTAGCCGTATATATACAATTATTTTGATAGATATACATAGTCAATTCAACAGATATACATATACAATTCGCCTCTCCACTCTTGCTCACCTCTCTCCTCCCTCTATCGATCTCTCTTGCCTCTCTCCTCCCTCCTCTAAATCTCGCTTGCCAGATATACAAATATATATGTATATTAATTACACATATATAATTATTTGACAGATATACATATACATTTTGACAAATATACATATACAGTTCACCTCTCTCAATCTCGCTCGCCTCTCTCCTCCTCTCCAGGTCACACAGCCGAGGTTATATTGTGTAATTATATAAAATATAGCTATTTAACCATATTAAGTTTCAAGCCTGGGCTAGTTGTGAAGGTTCCCCAAAGAAAAACTATTTACAAGCGGTTATCTTTTTACTGTCATACCCTTTGTTTTTAACTATTTTTTGTGTGTTTGATGCCATGAGAGTATAAATATACTCTGCTGGTATCAAGAAGAAAGAGATGGTGCTTCAGTAAAACTGCTGGATACCGTCAATGTCAAAGTATATATATATACCCTAATGGTTTCAAAGAGGAAGAAGTAGTGGTTTAGCGAAAACAATACTCATTTACTCCTTGATATCATTAGAGTATATATACTATGATGACATCAAGAAGGAATATGCTTTTAGTGAAAAGATGTCCAATTACTGCTTGATACCATCAGACTATATCGATACCATCAAAGTTTCGAGTTTAATAAATAAGATTGCGATTTTAATAATTTTCTCTTAGTTGTTGCTTATTTATTTCCTTAAAAAAAAAAAAGAATAGTCTAATCTTCTATAATACCGATAGAGTATCAATATACTAATGAAGTATCATAATATTAAATTTAGTCTTATATAATATCGCAATAATATCAATATACCGATTGAGTATGATGTTGACGTTGTGCGTGAAATAAGAATAGAAAAAGTAGGGTTGTGCCTAATAATTGAAAGGAGGACACATTTTTATGACAAATTGATTGTTGAAAAATCTAAATGTGGTATTTTACAATTTTAGGTCTCTCACAATCCACCAGTGAGTGCTCTTCATGCTACTGATGAGAAGGAGAATATTGAAATGATATGGTGCCATAATCCTGTACCAAAGTTCTATGGTACTATATATATTAATTGTTCTACCCAATCTTTATTCGTTTCTTTCATTTTCATTTATAAATATTTATTACTCCCTCTAGTCCATATTAAATTAATTATTAGGATATGACACATTTCTTGAGAAAATTATTTAAAGACATAAATTAAAGACTATTTTTCGCTATTATTCTTTGATTATTATTCCTAAATTGATTTTAGAAAATGTAATAAATTATACTTTGTTCACTTTTACTCACCTCATTTGCACTTGAAACACCCATTGAGAAAATAATAATTGATATGACTATTTTGTTGCATTATTTTTATTAATTGATGTTTGACATTAGATCTTGTAAAATGATTTGAAGAATAAATAATTAATGTTAAGGGTAAAACATTAAAAAAAAATTTTTATCTTTCTTAGTATGTTAAAAGTGATAAGTAAAAATGAGAATCTAAATTTGAAAATGAACAAGTAAAACTGAAGAGAAGGAGTCGATGATTAATCATTTTTATACCTTGTTTTTTCATTTGCTAATTAATTATTTCTTCAACTAACAAAACGAGAGAGAATAATTTAGATTCTCGTAGCTCAATCTTTCTAGCCCCCAGTCGTCTTGGTATTTAATCCCCTCTACTCTTAACATGAACATAAATTTAATTCTATCGAATTGCTTATACATTAAACAATAAGTACTTATATACGTTTACTAAAAGACTGACGATTTCCACTTGTGACAGGTACAAAAATAGAAACTGAGGTACATGGGAAAAGGGAGTTGAAGCTTGTAAATAGGCAAGAAGCTTATGTAATGAACTCACCAAAATTAGTGATTAGACTTGTTCCATTTCCTGGTGTTGATTGGGTTGGAAATGTAACAATTAAGTGTCAAGAAACTGATCTTCAAGCTGACTTATATTACAAAGGAACTTCTTTCTTAAGCAACAAAGGAAAAAGATCTATTGAAGGAAAGATTTTTGTGACTTCAACTTCAAAGACAATTTGTGAGATCAATGGCCATTGGGATAGGTAAACTTGCACTTTAAATTATAAATTCCTCCCTCCATTCCATTATTTGTTACTTATGTGACCCCTTTTTCGTTTTAGTTTGTCTCAAAAAGAATGTTATCTTACTAGAATTAGAAATAGTTTAACTTTAAAATCCCCTTTTACCCTTAATAAAATGATTTTCGACCACACAAATATATGGGAATGATTTTAGACCACAAATTTAAAAATTTTCTTTCTTAAACAGCAAACTAAGTTAGACAGTGCCACATAAAATGAAACGAAAAGAATATTTTTTTAAGAGAAAAGAAGAGCAAAGAAAAGGAATGATGTGTATAGTAGTATAGGATTTACTTAGGTTGTGTTTGGTGGGAAGAAAAGTGTTTTTCACGAAAAATATGTGGTTTGCTTAGAAAGGACCAAAATAGTCCATTATCTTTGGACTTGGATTCAAAATCATCCATATTCTTTTACTTGGAGTACTAATGGTACACAATGTTTGCGAGAAAGGCTAAAATAGTCCATTATCTTTAGACTTGGACTCAAAATCATCCATATTCTTTTGCTTGAAGCACTAATAATACACAATGTTTACTACAGTGGTGCAATTTGGGTCATCCTCCAATTTTTTTGTTAAATTTTAATAGAATGTTTTTTACTTTAAATGCAAAATACCATTTTCCAATAACCTAAAAAACATGATAAAGTTATTAATAACCAATAATTTTTGTATAATTTTTTTCACACCAATATATCTATATTTTGAAGATATAAATATTTTACTGTTTGTTAAATTGGATCTTGTATTTGATTTGAAGATATAAAAATTAAAAATTTCTCCATTTATTGAATTTGATTCGGTGAAATGGTGAAATTTTTAATTTTTAATTTTTATATATTGAATTTATTTAATTTCAATAAATGGTGAAATTTTTAGTTTTTATATCCTCAAATCAAATACAAAATTAAATTTAATAAACGGTAAAATATTTATATCTTCAAAATATAGATATATTGGTGTGAAAAAAATTATAAAATTTATTGGTTAATAACTTTATCGCGTTTTAGGTTATTGGAAAATGATATTTTGCATTTAAAGTAAAAAACATTCTTTTAAAACTTAACAAAAGAATTGGAGGATGACCAAAATTGCACCACTGTAGTAAACATTGTGTACTATTAGTGCTCCAAGAAAAAGAATATGGATGATTTTGAGTCCAAGTGCAAAGATAATGGACTATTTTAGCCTTTCTCGTAAACATTGTGTACTATTAGTACTCTAAGTAAAAGAATATGGATGATTTTGATTCCAGATCTAAAGATAATGGACTATTTGGTCCTTTCCT
>JAPFFP010000098.1:4243963-4258478 GCA_026153255.1 Solanum medicagineum
TGTGATGAGTGGATTTGGTGATGGTAGGAGGGTAGTAGGGCTCGGTTTCGGAAGGACGTGGGTGGAAGGGGGGTGTGCGCGTGGGTGTTCGGGGCGGGGGGGGGAGGGCGGGGCCGGGAGGGGAGGGAGGAGTAAGGGCCAAGGGTAGGGATGAGGTTAAAAAAAATTATTAAAATTTAAATCTTTTTAAAGAAATAAATTTTTTATTTAGGCTTTTTCAAGGAAATATTCGAATGCTAAAAGGGCTAATCAAGACTTCAAAAGTTTTCTTACATTATACGATAAGTTAGTAAGGTATTTCATGATATGATACGAATGAAGAAAATCTCTTAGTAAGTGGGGTGCTAGAAAGGGAAAAGTAGAGTAAGCAAGGCTTTCAGCAGAAAAAGATGAAAATCTACTCTTTATCCCTTGTCCATTCTTCCAACAACTTCTACAGCTTGATAAGGCGCGCTTTTCATGCAGAATCAGTCTTCTATGGTGCTAGATGTGGAAAGATCTCTCTAGTTCCAACCAACTCTGATATAACATGATTTGTCGAGGCTGAGTGAATCAATATGGCAGGGTACCCTTGAAACTTAGTTTTAAGAATCAGGGTTAGAAGGGTCATTTTGTGTAAGTGTACGTTGACAATCCCTCTAGAGGAAGATTCCTATAGGAGTAGGATTTAAGAATGTCCTCTTTCATAGGTTTCTAAAGAAAGAAATGAAAACACATTAGCTTTTAAACAGGTGCGCCGTTAAGAGCCGAGAACTTTCTTTTTGAGGTTGATCTTTCAGTTAGGATTAGGGACCAAATAGCTTTATCTGATTAAGGAGATTTATTTAGTTCCTGTCTCGTCGATTGATCTTTAAGCATCTTTAGTTGTTGGTGTAAGCACGTAAGCAAAGCAAGACAAATTGGACTTAAGCCCATCAATCATACTTGAGTTGCCAACCCTTTTTTCGAGGAACTCTCTAGCACCTCAGCTCACTATATTTTACATAGCCTTAAAAAAGGAAAAGGAGAGTCAACTTAGCATGTGGATTCAATTGGCATCGACCTAACTTCGAAAATTCATCCTTAAATTCCTCGAGACCCATACTATTTGAGGCTCACCTAGACACATCATTAAAGAAAGCAAGGAGCATAATATATCAGTTGAATGAACTACAGTGAAGAGTGAAGTGCCCTGCTAAAGCAATTGATCCACTCAACCGTGTCTTAGGTTTGGTGGGGGGCTAATAGGAGGTCGAGGTAGACATGAGGTAAAAAGATTTGATTAAATTTTTTATAAAATCAGGGATAGGAGTGAGGCAAAAAATTTGAAGTTTTTTAAAAAATATTATGATTGTTTTTTTTGGGGGGGTGAGGGTGGGGGTGGGGTGGGGTAAGGGAGCATGGGGTGGGGACTGGTAGGGGGTTAGGGGTAGGAATGAGGTAAAGAACTAAAATTGTTTGGGAAACATTTTCTTGTCGGGAAACATTTTCTTGTCAGGAAACATTCAAGTAAAAGGAAAGCCCCCTTTCTGGTGTAAGAGCAAACACACTTGAAACATAGAGAAATCATACATTGATATATTCCTTCCCTCTCTTTTCTTCTCTGATTAGTTATTTGTTTTATTATTCTGTTATAAAATTTATCCTAGTTAACTTTAAATTTATTTCATAACACGTTATCAGCACAAAGCTCTGCCCATTTCAAGTTATTTTAAACAGGTAACAAAGGAGGTAAGAATTTCATTTTATTAAATATTTAATATTTCAAAAGTTGAATTTATTGTTCTTAATATTTCTGCGACAAATTATTTATCATGGTCACTACATGTTGAAATATATTTAAAATCAACGGGTCTAGCTGACACCATTAAAGATGACAATAAAGCATCCGGTCAAAATCGTGTCAAAGCTTAGATATTTCTCCGCCACCATTTTTACAGGGGGTTAAAATTACAATATCTTATATTAAAAGATCCCCTAAAATTGTGGAAGAATCTTAAAGAATGATACGGCCACCTGAAGTTGGTCGTCCTTGCACAAAAACGTTAAAATTATGGAAGAATCTAAAACAAATATTCGACCACCCGAAGTTGGTCGTCCTTCCACACAAATGCGTTGAAATTGTGGAAGAATTGAAAAGAAATATTCGACCACCTAAGGTTGGTCGTCTTTCCATAAGCACGTCATGATTGGTTAGATCTAAGATTATTAGATTTCAAATATAAAACTGAATATAATTCAGCAATATTCAAAATTATATCACAGCTGAATTTATATAGAGAAGAAATCACTGAATAAGATAAGCTTGAAAAGAAAAAGGAATACTCCATATTCCCTCCGCAAATATGCTCCTGAAGCACCAATATCGCGATATGAGATTTACTAAACATTCTGAATTGTTTACTCACCTTCTTATTACTAAAAGACATGTCGAACATTTAAATGTCTTGTTCAGCTATATCGGGCATCATTAAAAAAAAGCTGAAAATCTAGAGATAAACTTTATGTCTGAAAATACTATAGAACCTATGCATCTGGATGTAACGGTTACTTAAATTTATCCGAAGAAATTTTTAATAATGATGAAAATATGGTCATCAATAAACCTGATCATATTTAAAATAATTTTATTTGATTGTTTCACTTCTATTTTTATGTATGAATTCGTATTTTTATAACTCATGTAAAATGAATAAATCGCGTTTTCCTTATTATGATACAAGACTTTTCATTAATACACACGAGGTCTAAAATAAATATTCACTTAATTACTTTTCTCATTAAAGGGAATGGATATGCCTCAAATTTTGTTTGGATCAATAATCAACTGCAAAGATATTTGTGTAATTGACAGTGGAACAACTCATGCAATTTTTAAAGACGAGAAATATTTTACTACTTTAATTAGAAGAAAGGCAAATATTTCTACAACATCTGGTAATGCAAAAAATAATTGAAGGCTCCAGAAGAGCTACTATATTTCTGCCTATGAGGACAAAAATTGTTATAGAAAATGCATTGTTCTCTTCTAAATCCTCAAGGAATTTGCTAAGTTTTAAAGATATCCGCAGAAATAAATGTTAATGAATGTTGAATACCTTGGTATAACCAAGAGTGTCTCGGGACAGAAATATATTTTGAAAAAATTATCGACTTTATTGTCTGGCTTGTATTATGCAGAAATTTATGCCAGTGAAGCACATTCGATCGTAAACCAGAAGTTTACTGATCCAAAAACTTTTGTGCTATGGCATGACCAAGCAGGTCATCCTGGATCAATAATGATGAGACGAATTATTGAAAATTCCACTGGTCATCCGCTAAAAAACCTGAAGATTCTTGCGAATGACGAATTTTCATGTGTTGCTTGCTATCAAGGCAAATTAATTGCCAGATCATCGACCCTGAAGGTCAGCATCGAACCCCCGAGATTTTTGGAACGTATACATGGGACATATGTGGACCTATTCACCCACATAGTGGAGTGTTTAGATATTTTATGGTCCTAATAGATACATCATCAAGATGGTCTCATGTGTGCCTTTTATCATCTCGCAACCTGGCGTTTGCGCGGGTACTGGCACAAATAATAAGATTAAGGGCGCAATTCCCAGATTATCCAATTAAATCTATATTTTCTTAGATAATGCTGGTGAATTTAAATCCCAAGCTTTTGATGATTACTGCATATCAATTGGGATAAAAATTGAACATCCTGTAGCTCATGTTCATACTGAAAATGGCCTTATAGGGTCATTTATTAAGCGCTTACAATTGATAGCAAGATCGCTGCTTACGAAATCTAAATTACCCGCTACCGTGTGGGGTCATGCTATCTTGTATGCAGCAGCACTTGTGCATCTCAGACCCACCAGTTATAATAAATATTCTCCGTAACAATTAGTATTTTGTCATGAACCAAATATAGCCCGTCTACGAATTTTTAGTTGTGTGGTATACGTGCCTGTAGCACCACCGCAATGTACTAAGATGGGTCATCAACGAAGGTTAGGTATATATGTTGGGTTTGACTCACCCTCTATAATTTGATACCTTGAACCGTTGACAGGAGATTTATTTACTGCCAGATTTGCAGATTGTCAGTTTGATGAAACAATTTTCGCGCAAATAGGGGGAGAGAAAAAGGAACCCAAAAAAGAAATTACAGAAATTGCGTGAAAAGTCTCATCACTATCTCATTTTGATCCACGAACACGCATCTGTAAACAGGAGGTCCGGAAGATCATCTATTTGCAAACAATACCAAATCAAATACCAGATGCATTTACTGATTTGAAACGGATAACTAAGTCACAATCCCTACAATGAATGTGCCTATCTGGATTGATGTCTCAAAGGGACCATCTGCTAGTATCACAACTTCTGAATCCCAAACACGCCTGAAGCGTGGTAGACCACTGGGTTCGAAGGATAAAAATCCTAGAAAAAGAAGCGTAAAGAATAATAAAGGTCATACTATAAAAGAACCTCCTGAATAAGATCAAGACTTGAGAAATCCTGATATTCCTGAAGAAATCATGATATTACTGAAGAAATCAGTGAACTCGAGACTCAAGTGAATGAAGAGCTTTCGATAAGTTCTACTGGTGATGAGATAAATTTAAATCGATCGAAAGTTACAGTAGATAATGTTTTTGCATATAATGTTGCACTAAACATCATGCAAGAGAGTGAGGATATTGAGCCTAAATCCGTCGAAGAATGTCGACGTAGAGATGATTGGCCTAAACAGAAAGAAGCAATTCAATTTGAGTTGAATTCACTCTCTAAGCGTGATGTATTTGGACCTGTAGTCCAAACACCTGATGGTGTAAAACCAGTTGGCTATAAATGGGTTTTTGTGCGAAAGCGAAATGAGAGAAATGAAATTGTAAGATACAAAGCACGCCTTATTGCACAAGGCTTCTATCAAAGATCCGGTGTCAACTATGAAGAAACATATTCACCTGTTATGGATGCAATAACTTTTTGATATCTCATCAGTTTAGCTGTACATGAAAATCTTGAAATACATCTAATGGATGTAGTTACAAGTTATTTATATAGTTCACTTGACAGTGATATTTAAATGAAAATCCCAGAAGGATTTAAATTGCCTAAAACATGTAATAAGTCTCGAGAAATATTCTCAGTCAAATTTCAAAGATCTTTATATGGTCTGAAACAATCAGGGCGTATATGGTACAATCGCCTTAGAGAGTACTTGACAAATGAAGGATACATAAACGATGTCATTTGTCCATGTGTATTCATTAAGAAATCAAGATCAGAGTTTGTAATACTCGCTGTTTATGTTGATGATACAAATCTCATTGGAATTCCTAAAGAGGTCCAAAAGGCAATTGAATATTTAAAGAAAGAATTTGAGATGAAAGATCTCGAAAAGACAAAATTTTGTCTGCGTCTACAAATTGAACACTTAGCAGACGAAATTTTTGTTCATCAATCTTCCTATACTGAGAAAATCTTAAAATGATTCTATATGGACAAAGTACATCTGCAGTACTCCAATAGTTATTAGATCGCTTGAAGCGAATAAAGATTCATTCCGTCCTTCAAAAGAGGATGAAGAACTTCTTGGTCTTGAAGTACCATATCTCAGTGATATTGGAGCACCTATGTATCTTGCTAACTCTACTAGACCTGATATAACATTCCTGTTAATTTGCTAGCAAGATATAGTTCTTCCCCAATACGAAGGCATTGGAATGGTATCAAGCATATTTTGCGATACCTGATAAGTACAATTGATATGGGTCTACTTTATACTAATAAAGACTGTGCAGACCTTGTTGGCTATGCAGATGCAGGTTATTTATCAGATCCACATAAAGCTTGATCTCAAACAGGCTATCTACAAAGTAGTCCATTGTTGCTACTTCTTCAAATCATGCTAAAATAATAGCAATTCATGAAGCAAGTAGAGAATGTGTATGGTTGAGATCGATGATATATTCCATCCAAGAGAAGTGTGGACTGAAAAATGACATCAATGTACCCACGGTCATATTTGAAGATAATGTCGCGTGTATAGCTCAGTTGAAAGGTGGCTTCATAAAAGGAGACAGAACAAAACACATTTCACCAAAATTATTTTTCACACATGATCTTCAGAAGAAAGGTGAAATTGATGTACAACAAATTCATTCAAATGATAATCTTGCAGATTTATTCACTAAGACATTACCAACATCAACATTCGAGAAGTTAAGATATAAGATTGAAATGCGTCGTCTCCAAAATGTCAAATAAAGTTTTCATCAGGGGGAGATAATACACGTTGTACTCTTTTTTCCTTAGCCAAGATTTTATCCCACTGGGTTTTCCTGACAAGGTTTTTAATGAGGCAGCTAACGTGTATTAAAGGTCACTTAAAATCTTCCTTTTTACATGAACAATTGAGGGGGAGTGTCAGAAAACGTGCAATTGCACAGTAAAAGGAAAGTTATATTTGTCAAAAAGATGGAGCTTGTGGGTCCCACTCCATTTTAGTAAGTTTGCATTAACAAACCAAACAATCAATAAAAAACAATACCAAAATAACTAATTTCAACATAATTTATACTAGTAAAACTATTAAAAAATTATAATTCAAATTACATATAGTAATAAGTTACAGAAACAAATATTACAAGTTAATTCATACTAAATTTTTATTGTTTTATTTATTCGTTTATGAAGTTTTCGTACCCTTATAAAATCTATCCTCCACTTTATTATGATTATATACAATACATATAAAAATATTTTAACGATTTTTCATAATCAATTAATTTGAAATTTTTATGGATAAAAAACTTGATCATTATGACAAGCCAACAAGATGAAATAATAAGTCAAGTGTGAAAGTAAAGTTAGAGCCAAATGACCAAATTAACAAAAACTCGTAGTTGCTAACTTTTGGGTGCGCACAAAATAAACATCCGCTCCTATGGAATAACTCGCAAACCACATAGGAAAATAACCCGCAGTAAATAAGTCTGATGCGACAAGCTCAACCTAGAAAGTAAACCTTTCGAACTTGAAACCTTCAACATGAAAGTCTCAATCTCAAACCACTAGACCACTCCAAAGAATAAAAGAAACATATTATCATCACAATGTTTGTGAGTTCCATAAACATAGTCGATCTCAAACTCAAATAAAGAATGAGGGTTGCAATAGGTTGACAATCTATGAAAATAGTTCAATCTTGATGAATATTTCATACTAATCATCTGATTCCATTGAAATGGATACCAAGAATATAGTCGACTCCAACTGCCTTGGGATTTTGACTATAACAAGGACGACATGCCCAGTTGAATCCCACATGTGGGAATACTTTAACTATATGATAAAGAAATGCAATGATAATATAAAAAGTTTGAAGGATACTGAAATTTCTATTTAATTCAAAAATTAACCATAATCAAAATTCCACAGTTTCTTTAAACATGGGCCATATTTGCAACATCTACATAAAGGTCAACAATACAGTGCTGCAGTTAAACAAGTCCCAAAAAATTTCTTAATCCCAATAATACTAAGATCAATATAACAAAAATAGCCCAAAACTGAAGGTAAAAAA
Organism: Solanum medicagineum; assembly: GCA_026153255.1. Taxonomy (NCBI): domain Eukaryota; kingdom Viridiplantae; phylum Streptophyta; class Magnoliopsida; order Solanales; family Solanaceae; genus Solanum; species Solanum medicagineum. Next base: position 4,251,534 of record JAPFFP010000098.1, read on the forward strand.
AAAAGAGAAGCAATAAAAAAAAGCTAAACATGAAATCACCTACCCCCAAAGGAAGCACGACGACTCGAGGCAATAGATTCAGCGTTCCTCGGCTCTTAGTACAGTCGCCCTAACTGCGTCTGCCAGTCGGCCTAACTGCTCAAAAAATAAGCCTGGTTTTGGGGGCAGCACTCAAACTCGATCCTTCTGTGAAGAGGGGGGCGCTTTACAACACTAGAAGATACACAAGAAATGAGGATGAAGGGGGGTCGGATTGAATCGACCAAAGAATCAGCGTGGGTGTTATATACCCACTTAAATCGACGTATAATTGGGGTATAGCTGCAATAAGCTATCTAGATCTTCAGGTAAGAATTTTCTTGCGAACAAGTAACATGGTCGTTGATTTCCATTCCATAGACATGGATTAATCTGAACTTCCTTCTGCAGTACGGAAAATAACACAGAATTCTTTCAGATAATGTTAGGCTAGAAGTGAGACAATGCAAGGAACTTGTCTTAAGTGAATAATTGTTTCGTACCCTAGCATCGCTTGTGACATGCACATTCTCTGTAATAGACTGCAGAAACAGTAAAGAGTATAAATCTTGTCATGGTTTTGATTTGCAAGAGAATATTGTGTTCAAAAGAGGGGGGGGGAGATGGGGAGGGTAACCCTTACTGTTATATTTCTCAAAAGGTCAAATGTAATATCTTTGCGCGTGTATGATTTCGGGTGCCACTTCCCTTCAGACCAATCAACATGTGTTACTGACCAATTCGCAATTCCAGTTGGATCAAGCATCTGAAATTTATAAAACCGAAGAAAGCCAGTTAGTTTGGAAATGATTCAAACTTCAAAACAGGATGGTGAAGAAAAGAACTCACATGGAAAAACGTTGGTAGATAGTGCTCATCAGAATAGCAGTTCCGATTGCCCTCCATGTTTGGCTGTCGCATTAGAAACAGATGTGCCATGATTAATGAAATCAACCAAATTCACAGCTAGACAAACAATAAAAGGAACAAGAAGAAAAGAAAGCAGGAAATGGGATATAAGCATGTTTTGCTGTGCCTATAGCAATCCCATGAGATCAACATTGTTGTGGTTTGAGAGAAAAACAAAAGAAACTAGCTTCTTCAATGGAAATGACAGATGAATATTGTTTGAAAAAGTAAAGTAACTTTAAGCTCACTTAACACAAAGAAATAAAGCTAGATAACAAATTTTTTTATGCTTCAAATCAAATGCAAGAGCCAGATGCTTTAGATCCGATAAGCACCGAGTGTCTTAGTGCTCTATGTTAAAGGGGACAGCCCTGACAATTCATGTAATATTGTGCTTAAAGCTCCCATAAACTTGGCACTTTTTCCTAGGATAGTTCTAAATATAGACACATAATTTAGTAATTTCAGAAATTTTAATGCAAGTTACTTCTTCCAAACAATAAACAGTGTGATCAGACACAAACTGGACAATGTAATTAAAACATCAGTGCATAGAGAAAGCTAGTAGCATAATCACATCATCATCAGCCAAAGTATGATCAAGGAAAACCAACCCTGCAATAGTCCCTGAATTTTCTGTAGTAGAGACTATCAGCCATAACTGCAAGGGCATGCTGTCGTTTCATTGTGAACCACTGTAAAAATTCAGAATTTAACCTATCAGAACAAGAAAATTGTGGAGGTGCAAACTGGCATATCAGGTTGTTAAGCTATAAGAACGCCACACAGCTACCCCCCAATATTTGGCCATTCTATGAGGTAAAAAGGAATTCTACCTATAGAATACTGCAATTAACCAACTCATTGAACAATTTCTTAAGAGTGATGTCATCGAACACTTACAGATTACAAAACCAAAATATCCAGCATTTTTTAACAAATTATTAATGAACCTCAGTTTTATCCTTCATGAAATAGTGTGACCTCTGTATTGCATAAACAAAATGGAAAGCCTGAAAGAGAATATGTTCTCCCCTTTCTCATCTTTTATACCCAATGGAAACATATAGTTACCAAAACAAGAATGTTGGAGCTACAAGCTAGTTGTTTACTAGAGGAGTACCAAGAATAGTTTCCGACATGCACAGCACGATGCATTAAATAGGAATAAGTGCTGAAAACCATACTATTCTCCCCACTCATTTCTCAACTAAAATAAGAGAGAGAGAGAGATTCAAACAAATAAGATCTAACAGCAAAGTTGTGCAAAAGACACCTGTGCACCCTTTCGAAAATCCTTCTTTTCAACTTCAGGTAACATATGTTCAGAATACCTTCCACTTCCATGAGGACCAGGATCTTCAAAGCTGAGAGAAGAAAGAAATGAGCATCTTATTCATTGACCAAGAAAGAGCATTTTTCACTTATATAACAAAACGAGTTATACTGTTCAAATGGAACAATGAATAAATGAACTGAGTCATTAAATAACATCAAGAAAGTTCAAAATTACTTGAGGGTGATGGAAAGCACAAGTAAGACAACATTCTAAAGATGATTAGAATAATAAACTATCATGGAGAACCATAAAGTATGACAACTATTTAATAACACAAGCATCAGTGAATTGTCTTACCAGTCTACAAAACTGATATTTGTATACATCAGGTAGTTGTAGATGTAGTCGAAATCACGCAGAGGTATACAACTGCAAGTTGATTGATAAGCTAAAATCAGAAATGACGTAATGCCATAAATGCAAAGCAAAAAACAAGACAAATCATCAAATGTCAACCTGTCAGAAAGTAATACAAAATGCTGATTGTCAGTGTCTTTAAGCGCATATGCTAAAAGGCGTCTCTCTGCATCAACCATAGAAATCTTTCCCCACACTACCTGCAATGCAGAATGGTGTACTCACAACTCAGTCATACAGATGAAAATGAAAAATACCTCTGACTTAAAATGACTAAGATAGCTATAAATATGCTCTTATTCTAAAAGTTATTATGTTAATATGCCCTTCATTTTCCTCGACATAAGCCGGTCAAACAGGTAGGGCAATACTTGATAATAATTCTTCAAAATTCACTGAACTTCAACAAATTAACAGTTAGGATACACGTAGTCCCGTACTGAATGCATATACACAACCATACTTGATACGTGCCCATAATCAATTCCATGTAACACGAAAGGATGGTTTAAATTTTAAAAAAGAAAATGCTTGTAGAAAGTGCAGTAATTATAAGCAACGCTAATTAGCATTACCAACAAACATGGCTGATTTGACCTAATCAACTAAATTCTCAAGGTTAATCACACAACCCAAACCCATGCCCCAAAACATCAATAGCCAGTCAGATTTACTAAGTGGACACTTGTAAAGAAAGGAGGAAGTGGAGGCTGTAGGCTACACAAAGTTCTAGATCCATTTAAACTCATAAAGGATATACGTGTAATCCATTGCAAGCAATTAGAAAAGGCAAACATATTACGATGAAGCTGATGAGTAATAATGTCGAACAATGTTGCGTATCAACTATATGCTGCCAATTCTCAATCATTCTGCTCAGCCTTCGTGTTAAACTTTTAGTCATTTTATTACGCAATAACAGCCTGATTACACCACAAATAGCCAGAAGCACAACCTTAGGAACTTTTTTATCGTTCAGCTTTTTGTTTCAATTATATGGAATTTGAGTTCAGGTATCATCTCAAATAAATAGCCACAGATAGACTCATAAACAATGTCAAGTTCAAAATATAACAAGGCCAATATAATCAGTTCAATTGCTTCAAAAGAACAAACTGTATTCATTCAGAAACAATACATGGAAACAATTCAAGCGACAAATTTGAGATACAGTATTACATTGGCAAGAATGATTTGTGTATCAGAAACAATACATGGACCAACTTCAAGCAACAAATTTGAAATACAGCACCTCTTTAGTGGAAGATGGAAAAATAAGTAATAATTAAAGCAGTATCACAAACCTTGTCACTACGTATTTCCCGATTGACGAAGTAACGGCTAAAATGTACAGGTTTGTCCTTAGATGCATGTACATAGACAGAAAATTTTCCTTCATGGCCCTGAAAGAAGAATAGTTTTGAATAAAACCATCAACAGAGAAAGCTCAAATGCAAAGACAGATGTTCCTGCTAGTTCTTTTATCAGTAAGTTAAATTTATTAACAAAGAGTAGTCAACCACTAAACTAGTGCTAGACATTACAAAATGGCCACCTTTTTCAAAAACAATAAGGACGGCTCCTGCTACTTAAGGATCTATGAATATCCGGAAAGCATTAGATATACACTTACTAGTAGTCATTGAGTTGACCTGATAATCATCAGTTCAACAACGTAGGAAGACGGAACGTTTTTCTTTTGATACGTAAGTAGGAAGATGAAACCTTAAATTGATATTGCTAAGCTTTAACCTACATTATATAGCACCCAAATAATGTATCCATTTTTGTTGAGGATTCCCTTACATAATCTGTAAAGAGACAATTCCAAGAATAATTTACTTAAATCTATAATAGGGACAGCTGGAGTTAGTGAATCAAATTATTGCAGCAGACCAACATTAAAAGGAAAAAAAGAAAAAACAGTCTGGAACTTCCGCAAAAATAAGAAAACGTACCTGAAAAAATCTGTCCCAGAGTTTTTCAAATGGCAATGCACCAGGTATCAAGAACATAAATGCTATTTTGGGGTTCTCTGGTATGACTGGGGGTAGGTTCAAAATTTCTTTAGTTACAACATGGGAGGCAAGCTCTTCATCAGTCAATTCTCTGGCAGGAGCAGGTGGAAGCCAATCAGAAAGCCCCTTGCAGCCACTCAATGAAAATACATAACAAGCACCAGAACTTTGAGGGGGGTAAACGTAAGCACAAATTAGGAACAAGCTAACTAAAGAAACCAACACAATTATCCATGTTGGTTTCTTTAACTGAGCACGCTGACGAGGTGCAGACAATATTTGCATCTCCTTCATGCCTAAACGCCACCCCTGAGATGTCTTCATCTAGAAATTACACATCAGCAACCGAACAACATCAAAAACTAGATCCCTTGATCGAATCTCTGAGAACAATAACCCCAATCCCAGTGTCTTATCTTTGAGGAACAGAAGCAATATTTGTGAATCAATGAAGAACAAACACAAAGCTGTAAGAGGATGAAAAATTTCAACAAATAAGTAGTAGTTAAAGTAGAATTAATATCTAGCTTCACATGTTCTTATAAAGAACAATCTAAAATCCCTTTATTCAGATATTTAACTCCTAAAATATCATGTTGGATGCAATCCCATACTACATTCAGGCCCAGTTAACATTCCAAAGAGCAAATAATGTACACACTTCTTCCATCAAAAATGATTCACATATCCATAGTAGCACATATCTTAGAAAATCAATCTTCCACATCAAATGATATTATGAACCTAATAGAGCATTTCTATAACTCGAGATCCAAACCTTACAGAATTACATCAACAGAATTACAGTAAAAATATCCAAACCTTACAGAATTCCCATAGAAAAGAAAGCACAGAAACATGAAAAATCAACTATTGGATACACAAACAATTAATCAAATGAGATCACATAAGAAACACACAAAAACATAAGAAATCATAAAGATTCCCCATGTTGTCCCCAACCAACCTTAAATCAAAGTCAAACCCATATATCCAACCTTCAAATCTACCCACCCACCCCCACACCCCACACACCCACAATTCATCAACTTCAAATCTCCATCACCCATACAACACCATATCATACACAAATGCATAATCCCCACAACCCCATCAAAGCAAATCATTTCAAGAATCCCAAACTTTCCAATCAAAATTCAATTTTTCACTCATATACAACAACCCCAAATATAGAATTACAAAAGAACACAACCCCACATGATAGAATCAAAGAAAATGAAGAATCCAATACCTGAATGGTGCAAAGAAAGAGATGTTCTTTTTCCTTTTTTTCAGTATGTATCTATTGGTTTCAAAAACTTCAAATCTTTGGAAGGCAAAAAAGGATCTGTATATCTTTGTTGTGCATGTATTATAAAAAAGATATTTGGCGTGTGAGATCTAGGGCTAGCACAACAAAGCAAGTGGAACCAAACAGAAAAACAGCGAAGGGGGCTGCTCACTCTATACATGTACATACAATAATTATTACTAGTATAATTATAAATCAAAATTATTACTTACTATATGTTATATTATAGCAAGTATAAATACATATAGAGAAAAAAAATAAACATTCTTGTTTTTTCCTACTTTTTCTTCTGAGGTGGGTTTTTTTTTTTAATTTAATGTTCAATATCTGTATTGAAATTCGACCAATTCAAATTAGTTCAACTTCATTAGACAAAAGTGTTATTTATCAAGAATTTTTTTCATATTTAAAATTTAAACTTAGGTTAAAAGAGTAGCAGTTTCATCCATACCACTATATTTTTTTGCTGATGTGATAAATTTTTTTTGGTTCTTAAACTCGATATGTTTGTCTTGTTTTAATTTGACTTTGAATTATAGAAAGGAGAAAAAGTTATGGTGTTAAATACTCTTTTTGTTTCAATTTGACACGAAATTTTAGAAAATAAATTAGACTTCTTGAATTTGTGTTATTAAAATAAAACTATGTCAGATGTGTATCAGTGTAATATTTAATTTAGTAATCTTAAATATATCATGTAGAAAATTAGCTATTCTTTTTTAAACGAACTAAAAAAGAATGTAGACCAAAATAATTTAAACAGGGAATATGTCGTGTGAAAAATTAGAACGAGAATGTATTAAAATATATTTTATTTTATAATTTTAAATATATCACTCATAAAGTTGGAATTAAAAAAATTGTTAAAACCAAAAGACATCCCTTTTTAAACAAGAAATTTTGTTATTTTTAAGGGTGATTTGAAATTATTTTTTAAACGAAGAAAATGGGGTAATGAAAAGTCTTTTTGTGTGTGTGGATTTTGACCGTTT
>JAPFFP010000098.1:4258578-4277817 GCA_026153255.1 Solanum medicagineum
AAAAATACTTTAAATTATGAAAATATTTTCATGTCAGAAATTATTTTTCTACAAATTTTTTTCTACTCTGTAGCTAAAAATAGAAGTATTTTTTCTAAAAAATATTTTTATTCATTAACCAAACAATAAAAAATATTTTTTCGAAAAATATTTTCCACTCACCAACCAAACATGAGAAAATGAATTAGAAATCAACTCATTTTCTAAGAAAACATTTTTCAAGAAAATATTTCCATCCATACCAAACACACCCTATATGGAAAAAAAAGGACAAAATGTCCTTTAATATCTAAAAGTATTAATTAATAACATTTGAACAACGAATCAAAGATAAAACAAAATAGAAAATTGTAGAACAAAAAAAAAATTGAACCAAAAAAGATTTAATGGACCTATAATTAATAGCTTAAATCCATCCAATTATAATAAGAGAAAGAAAGGAAATTGTGTTGACCCCAAATGCAAAATACTTCCACTCCACATAGGAAAAACAAAAACACTAAACTAATTAAGATAGGAATAGAAAATAAACCAATATTGTCAACTTTTGCACTAAGAAAATGAACCATCTTTTTGGTCGTAAATATGATCATATTTTATCTAGGTCATGTCTAAGCATGAAATAATAGATTTGAAATGAGTTTTATTATATTGTGATTGGATATAAAATCATTCATTAGTTAAATTTGCAATGTTTGATTTGTTAAGACAAATTCTTGATCCACAGAAGGACGTGGGGAAGTAAATAAAATTGCTCCTTTCTTTATTAGAAGTTTCGAGTTCAAACTCTGAATATTAAAAAGAAAATGATAAAAAAACGTTTTAAAATAAGATCCTACACATCACAAATCCAAATCAACTGAATTTCAATATGAATATCGAACATCAAATAAGAAAATAAGACGGATTCTAAATCCATTTCATTACCTAGTACTGAGTGATTACTTATGTGGCTTAGGTTGATCCAAACATAATTATTACAAGCAATTTGATCTGTATAGATCTAGACATTGACATACATGTACCATTCATAGCAATTATTGACATCAAATTAGATGGGGATTGGGTGGCAATAATATTCCCATAAATTAAAATAAGAAAAATTCAACCCTCAATAATCCATTGAGGTGTACATGAATCGGACTGATTCAATTTATTGACATACCAAATTTAACTATTTATGTCAAATTTTTAAAACCAAATTAAGTAATAACAATCAAACTTTTTCGGCTTTTTTAAGTTTTCGAATTTTTAGGGGTTTTTGTGGTAAAACATTCATACAAACATATAATTAATTTGTATTTTAAAAAAATAAAATATTCATACAAACATATAATTAATTTGTATTTCAAATATTTTTTAATTCTACCTAAATACAAATGTACAATCATTAAGGTGTTTCTTAAGAAAACAACACAAATATGAAAAGAGTGATATTGACACTAAAATATTCAACAAAAACAATAATGTAATCGCATAAAACAAACATTTTGAACAGATAAGTCAAAATGAAAATGATTATGATTTTAAAGTACTAAATCATGCCAAAATAAGTATAATAAGTGTTAATTATATGACTAAACATTAAAGAGAACTAAAATTGGGTTATGTGTTTTAATTATCTAAACCAATTTATTACTAAAAAAATATTCAATATTAATTAACGTCATTCTTAGTATTAAGTTAATTTTTCAAGCTATAATATTGATTTGATTTTGGTTAGAGCTTTACTAGAATTACTAATATATATGGAATGTAACCTTTATTGGACTATTCAAAATTCTAAGTCAAATTTGAAATAATATTGTTAAGAGATAAAAATTCTGAAAAAGTAGAAGAAATATTTATAAATCATATCAAATTAAATATTTTTTGTATAAATAATTTTTAAACATCATATACATAAATGTCAAGTTTGTTTGATCTCGAATTGACTTTTTCAAGTTAAAGTCAAACCAACCCAATATATAATATATTCTTTTTCCTTCGATATCAAATCCAGTCAAATCAAATCACTGAGACTTTTTCTCAATTTTTTCTCGATTTGACTCAATTTATAATTTAATGTTCTTTTTTATCCTACTTTTTCATTGTAAAGTGTTTTTTTTTTCCGAGTATGATTGGCATTGGTTGGAACACATAGACGAGGTTATACCTAAGGTTTGTGAAAAGCTGAAGGAAAATTTTCATAAATAACCTTAAGCTTAAAACTTAATATGGTCAAATAGTTATGTTTTACACAATTACACGATATAACCTCGACTATATGACCTGAAAGAAAGGAGAGAAGTGAACAAAATCGAGAGAGGAGAGAAACGAATTGTATATATATTTTGATCAAATTATATGTGTATATCTATCAAATAATTGTATATGTATAACTAATATACATGTATTTGTATATCTGAACAGCAAGATTGGAAGAGCAAAGAGGCAAGCGAGCAGAGAGAAGTGAATTATATATGTGTATATATATCGAATTGATTATGTTTACCTGTCAATAATTATATATATGTAACTGGTGTACATATGTAATTGTATATATGACAAAAAACTGAAAAGAGAGGGGAGGGGCGAGGCGAGGCAAGAGATAGGAAGAGAGAAAATAGCAATAAAATGCTAATTATAGCAATAAATTGTAACTTTTTCAAATTATAGTTGTATAATATAAATACATATCGCATATTTGCCAATTTACATTATTTTAGAACCACTAACATGGGCTTTGACTCATGAGATCGCCCTGCCCAACTGAATAGATGAGGTTGGGCTGAAATTTTCATTCTCCTTTAAACCGGAGACTATTAAGCCCGACTTATGTTAGCCCACTGACTGAACTTGTGAGATTACAGTCATTTTGTTGAGGATTATTTTCAGACATCAATCAACAGGACCACTTCTATGTGAAATATTAAAGCTCGGTTGAGAAGATTAATCTAAATTTAGTGCAACTTATATAATTGTACAGCAAATAAGACACATAGCAAGACTTGAATACTCATCTCCCTTCAACAATATTCTACTCAATCATAATGGAAAATTTGATTGTTTAAAGTTGTGTAGAAAAGAAAAATGGGGAAAAAATTAAAACAAAATCTTTGAATACCTTTCCAGTGGATCCTCCAGAGAACAAATTTACTTAATTGATCCTTCAGAAATGGATGTGACCTTGCAAACACCAACTGAAGTGGTGAATGGCAAATCTTTATAGCAAGCAACCAACTCCTTATCAGTGTGCAGATCCACCTGAAGAGTTTCCCAAACCTTTTTCTTAGGATTCAAGACATCATCCGCCTTGCCATCAAACCCAGGGAACTTTACTCGTTCACCAATTGCAGCATCTTTAGGTGGCTCGACCAGTTCAACCTGATATGCAAACCATCATCATATTGCATCAGTTTACTTTCCAACTTTACCTCTTTTGGTCCTAAAAGTTTTTCTTTCTTTTCTCGTTTCAACCAAAATTATCTATAGTTGATACATTAAACAGCAGGTGCACTCCATCAGAAACCTTGAGGCCAGATCTCCATGGATAACTATGCACACATTTTTCCTTTTCTGGTGGTATGATTAAATGGCAATATTTTTGAAATACATAAGCATGTGTTAATTATATAGTAAAAATTGATTGGTAGTATACACACTTCTGTAAATTACAGAATAAGCTGGTACTACTATTGTTCTTGCAAACATATGGCAGAGATAGCTATGCCTGCAGTCCGATTTGCATCATCTATATGGAAAACTTACGACATGTATTGGCAGCATTTTGTGCATCAATGTGGCGCCGAAATGCACTCAGCAGATTTAATTGCAGTTACTTTGGTCTTATATTAACCCGGAATAATCCTATATGCAAGAAAAATGTAAAGCTTCTTTTCACCCAAATCCCCCCCACCCCCAAACCAATTCTCCATGTCTTCTCTCATTTGGCATCTCAATCACCACGAGCTCTATGTGAATTGTTAAAAAGGTATCCTGAGCTGGTCCTATTTACTACGACTAGATACATTATTTTTTTCATTTAAAGGGTGAGGCCTGCCGGCCTCTTTTATTAAATAAAAGACAGATATTTACAAGGCCTGGATCAATAGATAGTGGTGCTAATCAAGGAGGTCAAGGTAATTGGGACGTCATGAAAAATGAAAGAATCTTTGAACTAGACTTTGGGAGCAACAAGAACGAAGTATGCGACTTGTGGGGTACGAGGTGTTAGGAGGGGAAGCATGAGGATTGTTCAGTGGTGGAGGAAGAGAACCAACGAGGAAGAACAGAAAGCTAGTAAAAGAAAGAAATGCACATTCTAGAAGCAAACAAATCAGTTAGAACCAGGGTTAACTCTTAGACAATGGTAATTTACAGTTATTACAGCAAAAGCTTTAAAATCCTAAGGCTAAACCCAACAACATATCCAGTATTAATTTGCTATAGGAAAGAGGGACCCTCTAACATTATGTCCTAAAAATTCTCTCCTTTTATGTAGCCAGGTGGCAAGGTATATAGGCAATATGTAGATAATAGAAAAGAAGCATGGGGCTGTCACTCACCTTAGAGTGATCACTATTAGAAGCAGCAAGAACCATGGCCTGGGATTTTATGCCCCTCATGCTTGCTGGTTTTAGGTTGCATAGAACACAGACCTTTCGGTTCTGTTAAAAAAGATGTCATTGTGAAGATTGCTTGGTGTAACAGTTAAATCAACATTTAGAAAATTGAAAAACGCAAACCTGCATCTCCTCCAGAGGAATATATTTTACGAGGCCACTAACAACAGTTCTGGGCTGAGCTTCACCAACATCAATCTCTTCAACATACAGGGAATCAGCATCAGGATGTTTCTGCGCTCTTGTAATAAGACCAACACGAATATCAAGTCTGCTAATTGAAATTTCGGCTTCAACAGAGGCTGAACCCTTAGCTTTGGCTTCAGAAGGTTTTGTAGCACGTTCTTTCTTCTTATTAGCATCTGATAGACACAGAAAAAACTCAATGTGATCAACAGTCCGTGCAATGATTTTGTAACTTATCTAACATATAGCTATCAACCCATGGCAAGGATCCCTCCCACCTTCCCACAAAAGAACAGGAAACTTTTGAACAAGAATATGATAATATATCAAAGGTTAGACATAAGTTTAGGAGTTCACCATAACAAATCAGAAGATAGGTATTACTCATCCAAAGAGTGGGATGGATATAAAGGATTCACATGGTCGATCCCAATTGATTGAGGATTGAGGCATAGTTGATTGAAGATTAAATGATTAGTTCATATTGAAAGGTCTGGCATCAAGGAAACAATGGCATGAACAAGGGAGCTTGGTGATGCATGTCAACTCATTCTGGTTTTTATGATATCAGGAGATTATCCAAAAAAGACCTACAAGAAGAGGAGCCACCTGTTACACATAAAGAATGCCTAAAGGTCCCCTAATCCATATTTATGTAAGAAGTCTCTGCATTTTCTGCTATCCGAGATCTCCAACCAAGGACAAGGGGTAAACAGCTACATATATACTGACAGAGGACATGAAGATAATAACTTTTCAAGAAAAAGTACTAATAACATCCCCCAAGGATAAAAAGTCATCCCTAATTAATATGCCCGAATAAGGTGAACAACTGGACACTTTACCATTCATCTTTCTAAAATTTTCTTTTCCCCATTCCTATTATAGTTTTATGAAAATTTCATGATAGGATTATAACAGAAGAGGGAAATTAATGAAAGGAAAACAAAATGCATTCAGGATAGGATATACTAGTTGTACAGAAGTACTTTCTCGTACCTCTTTTTGGTGTTTTCCTGTTATAACTAAAACTCTTTTGATAGGTTATCATAATATTACAGATGAGGGCGTACAAGAAAGTAAACATAACCTGAGATTTTTGCTTTGTTCAACTGATCAGTGATCTTCCTTGCCTCAGTTTCAGCCTTCAAATTCCTATCTGCCTGACTTCCAGCAAACTTCTCTCGGTAGAATTCAACTTCTTCGTCTTTCTGCATATAACCACGTTTGATCTTAATACTATTAGCAAATGCTAGAATGATAAAACATGAAGTAAAGAGGAAGACTGCAATGCATTACCAGCTCCTTGAACAGTGGTGCTGGTACTCCAATTTTGTGACCTGCAGGCAGTATATGCCATGGTCTTTTGCTTTTTTCTATGTCACCTCTTTCATCAGAGAGTGAAAGTTGCATTTCAGGAGGAAAGTTAAGCTGCTTAAGCACCTGTGAATCAAGTCGTGAGAACATCAATCCATTGAGCACAGAAAGAACCTCAACCACAGTAAGATGTATAAGCATCAAACATGAGCAGAAACAGGACCTCAGCGACAGTTATATCATATATGACGCTATGATGGCAGCAGAGTTATTACCTCACGTGAAAAGGATGGCATAAATGGCTCTAAAAGACATGCAAGAAGATATACTAGGCCCGAAGCAGTGCTCATCACTATGGAACACAAAGGCCTATCTTCCTTGTAAAGTCTCCAGAATTGGCTCTCCTACAAAACGAAGTACGGACAGTCTAAAACTTATGAGATTAAAGCAATCATGAGACTGTCAACAACCATTACTGAAATTCAAAAGAAGTTTCTAAATTAAAATAGAAACTAAAATGGCACAAGCAACTGATAAATCAAAAACAGATGGTTGGGAAGTATTTAACAGGCTTACTTGCAAATAACCGTTTCCTTCTCCAGAAATGGACATAGCAATCTTCAAGCCTTGCTTTAATTTAACCTAAACCAGTTGCAGCATATAAATGTTATCCAGACCATATAAGGAAAGAAGAAACCAATTGAAATATAAAGCACATGTAAGATATAATAACAACTACCAGTATTACTACTACTATGTCTCAACCTGGGACCAGCTATATGAATCCCCACTATGCATGTTGCTCCATTTAGAACTATCTCAATCCAATATGCAATAACTTAGGTTCTCAACATTAGAAATTCTCCATATTTTTTACTGAGCATACAGATCCTTAACAAGATTAAAAGACTTCTAACGAACACTCAACCTAAAGTGAACTAAAATGATTAAGCCTTAATCCAAATAATTAGTGAGGGAATGCTATACATTTGGTAATTTCTACTCCAATCATGACCATTGAAGTGGCTAATCCGATGCAGATTGTATGGGCATCTGCTTGCATAGTAATTATGCTCCATCAATCTTGGATGGAGCTAAAGATTTACTATTTTTTGGCTTTGGGGTATGATGGAATAAAGTAAAATGACTCTTTAAACTGTCTGCGCTTCTTTGAATTGTGAAGTAGCAGTTAGCCAATGCAACTTTCGACGCTCATCATGGGTCATCCGGAAACAGTCGCGCTATGTTTTTAAACATAGGGGTCAGGCTGCGTACATCCGACCCCCTTTACCCCGCAATGGGCGGGAGCCTTTGAAGCATTGGGGTAATGTTGTTGTTGTTGTTGTTGTTGTTGTTGTACAAAGCACATATAAGGCAAAAAAATCAGAAATGAGTTCCACTTCACTAGAACTAGAAAAAAAAAAGCGTAGAGCTTTGTGGTTACCTTCTCCATGGCTTCTATATATTGCTCCACATAATTTCCAACTTTTTCACCTAAGGCCCTAGTTAAAGGATGTGATTCAGCTCCTTCAGAATTGGGAATTATGGAACCATAACCTGAAGCTGTACAAGAACATTTTAACAAGTATTTGTTAGAGGTTCAATTACAAAGGGACGCCACCATTTCCAGTTAACACTCCAGAAGTAAACAAACAACAAATTTCAGTTCCCTTTTTACCTTTTTCTAGCAGAAACACGAGTCTTTCCTTTGAGTTATCCTTATGAATATATTAGGAACGAGATTTTATTTTATTTTAATCAGTGGCCAGTAACAAGATATTTCCAAAGTTAACATGAAGGAACCAAGGCACTTGTCCAATGAGAAACAACTTTCTACCAAGAGGGTTTTCCCTTTTTTATCTTTCTAGGGAAGAACAAGAAATATTTCCTATCAGTTTTCTCATCTCAATGATATACTAGCATTACAATCCAAGGTAGTAGCCAGATTATTTTGTTGATTCACATGAAAGAGTAACAGTAATTTCCATCAATCAACCAGACAAGGAGTCAAGTAGACAATACTAGTAACAGAAAAGCATGAAACAACATAATAAAGCATGTCATCTAATACATGAATCAGAGTTACCAGTGAAATTGCCAAAGCTTAGTATAGTCTAAATGTATCTAGACAAAACTGACACACAACTAGCTGACAACAGCAAAAGCATATCAAGAGGTGGGACCAAGTAAAATCTCATAGAAGACATCTAGCAGACATACCCGGATCTTTTGCAATAAAACTCAGGACTCTATTGACGAAATTGCCTAAGTTGCTTAGCAACTCACTGTTTAACTTTGCTTGTAAATCCACCCAACTAAACATAGTGTCTGACACCTACAATAACTGAAATCCATTAGTGATCATACCAGCATAAAAGAACAGAATATGGATTTATCAGGCAATGGAAGTTAACACCGCCAAGACACTACCTCTGGCCTGTTTGTCAGCAAGTAATATCTCCAAACTTCTACAGGAATGTTTGTGTCTTTTGCATCATTACCAAATACTCCTACGCCCTTACTCTTCGAGAACTTGCCTGATTATGACAACCAATACATACAAGGAAAATTTTCAAATCAGAAAAGAAGTAATTCTGTAGTACAAACTGGGCTTCAAATATATTAAGTCCCCAGCAGCATTAACAATTGGAAATTCTCAGAGTTTTATTTCTAACTAACCTGCTTCATAGTTCAAGTATTCTGTTACACTAATAGTCTTCATAAGAGTCCAGTTTTCACCAGTTCCAAGAAGCATAGATGGGAAAATCACCTGGAAAACACAACATTTATTGTCTCACATGCAATAGACAGAAATAATATCACTATAGTTAAGCTTATCTGGCATAACAACAGAGCGGGAACATTCATGGCAGTAGGACTCCCTAAGCATATTTGTCCAAGTCGATCAATCAATCAATCAACCGTGCTTCAATTTTATATCAGCCAGGCACAACTATAAGGTTTCTCTTTATTCATTATGCTCTATTCAACTCCATTTCATCTAATATAAACTAATTTCTCTAAATTAGGAAAGATTTATACATCTAGAGATTCTCTTAATCTTATACTTACCCCTACAAGGTGTAACGGACTTGGTCGTGATTCCAACGTACCGTGCGGCCTAGCGAACTTTCCGCTTAAGTTGTTAGTCAGCCTAACTCTTGATGCTTAACAGACTTTGAAAGACTAAGCTAAAGAGTTAGGCTGACTAGCAACTTAAGCGGAAAGTTCGCTAGGCCGCACGGTACGTTGGAATCACGACCAAGTCCGTGACAAAGAGCATCCAGTCTGTATCAATTTCAAGTATAATAGTTTGTTGTCCGAAATAAGGGTTGTGCGTAGCTTTTTCATAGCTTTCAGTCATGTAATAGGCATCGCCTTACCATATGATTCATTAGGAATAATAGTACATAGCATTCTATGGTCAACACTAGCATGATTCAGGGTTTTTTTTTTGGGATAAGGAAGTAAGAATAAGGACTTCTTTTCAAATCAAGAAGTCTACAATCCCATCTTGAAACTCTATGGAATAATGAACCCGTCCCTCTACCTTCATTTAAATATTCAACTTGCTTTACGAGCAAGACTGAACTCATGATGTGCTTGAAATCAGCTACTTATTCAAACTCATGACGTGCTAGAAATCCGTTACTTATTCAAGCTCATGACATGCTAGAAATAGCTATTTATCTCTTATAAATAACATGTATATATTGAAAGCTATCTGTCTCTGTTATGACACAATGTAAATGAACATTTATTAACACCATGACAAGGAAGATTGAACATCTCCTAATGCTCTTAAACTGAGACTTGATTAACCTCCATGAAGGACACCTCATGTGTAAGACCTCAATTGGTATTAGGGCTTATTCTGCTCAATAACATTTCCATAGCAAAACAATGTTTTCAAAAATAAGGTGCTGTCTCATCATGGCATGCTATATATATTCACAAGGCAATGTACACGTTATTATAATTATTAGTTTTTAATAATGTCAGTGCCTTCACCAGATAGTGTGCACCATGACTAATCCGGCAATTTACTCATCTTACTGTTAGAAGTGTGCCAAGCATTTAAGAATGTCCTAAATAGAACTACATGATTTAATTCCTTCTCAACAAATATATGAATCAATACCATTGCCATATATATATATATGAATTAATTAATATGGATGGATGTAATTAAATACAACATCAATTCAATGGAACCTTGGTCCTTGACATAGTGGAAAAATTACTTTCAATGTTAACAAAAACTCTAGATTATTTACACCGTTTAACTTTTTCAATTATCGAAGAACCGACGATTGAGTCTTCCACAGCAGACACTCAATACCAATCAAGAATAAATAAAAATAGAAAGAAAAGGTTCAAAGCATAGTTCTCTCTTGAAATTACATTATGTGGTCAATTTCTTTCTTCTTTTTCCTTATCCTATGTAAACACGCTCTAAAGCAAAATAGAGAATTAAATATGTCAATGTCAAGCCATAAGTAATGTTCCTGAGAAAGGTAGCCCTTAGATGATGCAAGAGTCTTACACAGTTATCAAGTTTCTAAGTTATTGGCTATCAACCTTTACTTCTCTCCTGGTCAGATCTAAAGGTCTATCCAGTACCATAATTGGTCTCCATTATCCTCACTCAAAGTACAGTAACTTGGCTTCATAGTATTCAACTTCCTCACTCAAAGTACAGTGACTTGACTTCATAGTATTCAACTTTCTTTTTACTAGCAAAAGGATGATGAAACTAATATGGAGTTCCTGAAACTTACAGTGTGAAAAGGCACATTATCTTTGCCCATAAACTGATAGAGCTCCACATTCTCTGGATTCTTCCACCACTTCTCCCACTCACTTGTGTAGCATGAGGTTATTGATACATATCCAATAGGAGCATCGAACCACACATAAAAAACCTAATTACAAATAGATCAATAAATAACGTCATTGAGCAAATCTAAATGGTATTGAACAATAAAGGAAGTTTTTGCTGCTTCAAATTATGCGAGCACATTAATTGGTAACGGCAAGTGGGCTAATTATCAGTAAAAGTAACAAACCGCAGTCAACTATTGTTTAGCTAGAAAGAAGGATAACAAGTTACAACTAACAGTTTTCCTCCATCAACCTTGTCCTTATATTTTTCATGTGGAACTGGAACCCCCCATTTCAAATCTCTAGTTATACACCTTGGCTTCAGTCCTTCTCTAAGCCAGGCATGTGTAGTGTGGATAGCATTCTGACTCCATCCCCCAGCCACTGACAGTTTGTTGACGTATGCTTCTAACTTATCCTTCAGCAAAGGGAGCTCAAGAAACAAATGATCCGTATCTCGGATGCATGGGGTCTTACGGCAAACCTGTAGAGTAAGCAAAATAAGCCTTCAGCAGTAAGTAAAATCATTACCATATATATGTATTGTCAATCCAACATGCTTTATGTCTTTAAGAGTTCTGTTTCCTGACAAGTCCTTAAGAGTTCTTGGTATTCTAAAATTTCCAAATATAAAGTTGCTTTAACCTTTGTCAGAATTGGCAAAGGAAGACTCACTTTTTTAAAAGAAACTAGATGATGATAAGTATTTTTATAACAACCAGATTATGAGAAGAATTAGAACTATACTGTATTATGAAATATACATCTGGAACGAAGAGGGCAAGCAAACCTTGCATCTTGGATCCTTCAATTCGGTCGGATTTAAGAGCTTCCCACACTTCTCACATTGATCTCCTCGTGCAGAATCATAGTTGCAACCTGGTGTCGGGCAGTTACCCTCTACAAGCCGGTCAGCCAAAAACTTTTTGCATGTCTCACAGTACGGCTGTGAAATAAATTTAGCTTCAGTAATAAATATTGTCAAATTTGATGCATCAACAACTATGTTTGTGCAAATTCAACCGAGGAGATATTTTAACCCAGAGATTAAGACCTGACAATTGCAGCCCAGAACCAAGCTGCTACCAGAAGATAGTTCACATTAAGAATTCTATACCTGTTGCATGGTGTTCTCAGAGAGCCAATTATTCTCCCAGAGTTTTTTGAAGATCGCCTGACAAACTTCAGTCTGTTGTGGCGTCGATGTGCGTCCAAATTGATCGAAGCTTATATCAAACCATTTATAAACTTCTCTATGGATTGCATGATATCTGCAACACCAAGAAAATGAAAGAAGGAATTGAGAACAAGGCATGCATGTTTAGCTCCAGAGATTGAAAAGAACGGTCACACAACTTTTAACCGTTTACAACAACTTAAAGTGAAAGGATAAATCTGCAAGAACTTGAGGAAAAAGAATGTCAAAATGTTATATTATTACTATACTACTATTATTTTGAAAGGGATAAATCTGCAAGAACTTAGGGAAAAAGAATGTCAAATTATTATTATTATTTCTATACTACTATTATTTTGAGTCAAAGAACTCCCTTTCCCTCTTTTGTTTTACAGAGACAACTCTTGAAGCTGATGAAGACCTTATCAGTTAAAGTGAAAAAGACGGCACAGATGAGCCTGCATTTGTTCATGTACATGGAGAGTCTTTACCATTTGTCATTGTCTATTTTTCTAAAACTCTAAGAGTTCCTTCATTAGTCAGTATTGCAAGTGCTTTAGTTGCCGCGACATTTGTAAGTTTATTTAGATTTCTTGAAATTCAAGGTTGTGATGTACATATGAACTCAATTATGTTTTGTTACGTATGATTGGCTAGTAATGGATATTACACCAGCACCACCCCAATCCTAATTTATTTGGCACTATTCGTTCTTTTGTATGTCCTTTAAAAGAATTGGCATCTTTTTATGTTTAGAAACTCCTAATATACTTGTTTCCAGCTCCTTCTTTCTTTCTTCTTGCACAACTTCTTCTTCCTTCTGTTTCCCAATTTCTACCCAATTTTTCTTTTTATTTTCCAGTCCATTTATTTTATTTTCTGCCTGGTTCAGTTTTGGTGTCATTTTTGCCTACACACAGTAATTTTCAGTGGCATCATCTGATGATAGCAAAAAGAGTGACAACAACAAAGATATATGTTGGAATTACGGTATGCAAGGACCAGGAAGATATGTATGTTTTGTAAACACACTTACAATGGTGGATTGTAGTCACAAACATTTGATTGCTCTGTCTAAAAATGTAATAGCATGTCCAAATTGTCCGCCAAAAATTAGAGCAGGACGTATCATGTAAATAAAGCTATAAGTAATCCAAAAAATCAAAATGCGACATGAGATATCTGTAGTTAGTGTCATTGATGAAATGATGTTTCCCTCAAAAACTCAAAACATATCTTCTAGTGGATCATCCATGGCACAGACCATGAAGAAAGATCCTCTCAATCTTTTTTTTTGCAGAAATCATAGCAAAAGGGAAGCTTGGGAAAGGGAGGAATTGATGAAACCACGAAGATTTTAAGGGAGTGCAGTGTAAGTGCTTTTGCATTATAGATGTACGACATGGGCTCCCTTATAATTAAGTCATTGAGGTTGTAGGATAACCTGGCCCAGGAATGAAGCCTCCTATCTGTCATGAAGTCAGAGTTACTCATTTAGAAAAAAGAGGTGAATAAGGTAGAAAAGATAGTTGAGGAACATAAAGTGCAACAGAAGAAAATGGGTGTTCCATTATGATGAACAGATAAATAGCACAAAATAAGAACGGATCATCAATATTTTGGTGAATGCTCCAATAGGTAGTGCATCTCTTGAATCTATCGATGCATGCAACGAATTCCAACAAAATATACAGCTTATTTGAGAAGACTATTGAGAAAATTGGATAGAAAAATATTGTATAAGTTGTTACTGATAATGCTAATGAGACTGTTAAAATGGGAGACATGATGATAGGTGTGTGCCCACACATTCATTGGACTCCATGTGTTGCTGATTGTATTAATATGATGTTTGGCGACATCTTCAAGCTAGACCTACATGCTTAAGGCAACTTTAAGATATATTCTTACATTTTGTCGAAGGGCATTTTTGTTGAATTTGATGAGGCAATTTTCACAAAAGAAAAAAATCTGGTGAAATTAGCCCAGACAAGATTTGCAATGACTTTCTTTACTTTATAGTAATATTTTACATAAATTTCAGTACTATTATTTCATTAAATAATAAATTAATAAATTTCAGTGCTATTATTTCATTAAATAATAAATTAATAAAATATTACTACTACAATAATATTTTAAGTAATTTAAGGAGGGATCATTTTTCGAAATTTGCAGTTGAAACAATAAGGAACTTAGATGGACAACGAAGAGAAGAAACAAGTGAAGAATCACCCTGACACCTTTGATTCATCAACAGAATCGTCTGCATCAATCGGCTCTACTAAAGCAACTTAGCCCGAATGTTGAATCCACTTTTTTTATTCTTTCTCTTTCCTCCCTGGATCCCTCTTGTTCCTGTTTAGTCCCCTTCATTTCGGAAGCTCTTTTTATTTCTACATCTCTTTCTTCCTCACTTTCCAGCCTTTCTTCTGTTTTTGAGGCTTCTTTCAGTTTCTTAATAAGAAGGGTGACAGTGTTCTGCCTAAGTAGCAGACACAGGTAATAAATAAGAGAACACTAAAGATCTGAGCCGTAGAATTTCTCAATTCTAACACATATACATTTCGCAATCGAGAAATCTCGACTGGCACAGGTGCTATCCGAGAACAATTAGCCGATCTAGACTTACGAATTATTATAGAGGATTCGTTGGTAGGTAAGCTCCATTTTTTATAGGATCTGAAGGCTACGCTAAACCTCCCTCAAAGGGATTCCTGGGCAGAACTCTTTTTCAACGAACTGAACAAGCAAGGCTACTTCACCGCCTATAAATGTCGCATCATAGTATGCTTGCCGCAACATAAGATGCACAAGTTAGGACAACCCTCACACGAGGGCCAAAAAGAAGGCTTTTGTTAAGATAATTCGTCCATACAATAGAACAAGAGCCCTTGGGGCTTTCTATGTGATTGTATCGAAACGCCCAATGAATTGAGATTTCCCTATTATTCCAGGTCATTTCGGGGCTAGAGGATCATTTATGATGAAGAGATTTGAGCTTCAAGAGAATGATTCGGGGCTCTTGGAGAGTGAAACCATGCAGTACCAGACGAGATAGATCTTTCAAAGAACAAGGCCTTTTTCGAATAAGCCAAATTCATTTGGGATCCTAAAGATCCACTCTTTTTCATATTCAAAGATCAACTCCTTAGCTCTATGTTTTCACATCGAGAATTATTTGCAGATGAAGAGATGTCAAAAGGACTTCTTACTTCCCAAACAGATCCTCCTACATCTATATATAAATGTTGGTTTATCAAGAATTGAAAAGATCGGTCTCGGAATTATTGGAAGAATTCTTAATGTCGAAAGAATAAGTTCTTTCTTTAACCTTCCCATGAGCTTCGTCTAGTTTGTGGGGAGTATATAAAAGTCGGATTTGGTATTTGAATATTTTTTGTATCAATGATCTGGCGATTTATCAATGATTCATTCTTAGATTTTCTAAATGACGAAGAGATAAAAAATTTTAACTATTCTGAAATGTTGATTGTAATACTAATAAGGAGTAAATCAACTTAGCATTCAACTATTTTAAGTCTTTCTAATTTCTATAGGAAAGGAACTAATGTATACATAGGGAAAGCCATGTGCGATGAAATCAGTTGTTGAATCTCGTGCAAGTCAAGTTGTAATTGTATTGGCTTCAAGCGGAACGTGGGCACTTTAGGTGTGTCGACCATGCACTCTTGCTTCATGTAATGCCATATGTATGATAGAGATAGTGTGGTGATTGACCTTAATGCTAATGGTGATCCCTAAGGTTCAACGAATGAATAAAGCTATGATCATACCCGGATAGAGATAGTGGTCTTCCTCTGATTTCTCCAAGCTGACTATAACAGAATAGATTGAACAAGCAAGACTACAAGGCTACTTCCCCGCCTATAAATGTAGCATAATAGTATGCTTGCCGCAGCATAAGATGCCTATCGCATGATAAGATGGATGGCAGAAGCCCATGCGTACCAATTCGTCTCTTTAGAAGATGCGGGTCTATGAGACTCTATGGCAACAGTGTGATTTAGGCAGTATCATTGGAGTTGTCCCTATCTTTTTTATTCCTACTTGCAACTTCTTATTGCCTCATAATGGAACTTCTTACTACATCTTCCAAAAAAAATTAACATTAGCCTATAATTCAACACAAGACTATTTGCCAAACTAAGGTCTCTAAAAGTATAAATGATATGTTTGATGAAACTTTACTTGCTAAGCAATCTTAAATATATGTGATCTCTCCCTCTATCGATCTATCTAGGTATATATGCACAACTGCATAAAATGAGGAGTCAAAAATGAAATCATGTAACCACCAATTGGAAAAATGTGACGTCAAGAAAGCTATAGTGCACAAGACACAGTTTGTCAAAGGCAATTGAAAGTTCCAAAAATTACCACATCTAACTCTTTCCTTCACGAACCGGATTGCACTTCTGATCAAATACTTCCATTTTCTATGTTATCATCAAAGAGATATGATCCCACTGATTTGTAAGAAATCCAAATTCAACACGGAAGTTCTTCCATGTCCCAGTTAACAAGGAAGTTCTACCATGTCCCAGTTAACAAGTCCCAAAAGTTCGATTGTCTTTTACTCGTTGAGGGTTAATTGACTTAAATTGGAAATAGAACAATTCACTTTCTAAAAAGGAATTGAAATAGTCAAAAACTAAACAAATACAGTCCAAAATTTTCATTCTAGAAACATAACAAAATAATGCATCCAAAAGTCATCACCATAAATCACTACTTTTGACTTTTCTAATGGACAGAAGAGCAACTAATATCTTTATTTAAATTTCAAATAGGAAAGAATGCAAGAGAGTCTTTTCAATCAGATAGGCATTAGACAGGGTACATATCCCCTTAGTTGGTTGTGCAACATTGGTTTGTATAACAATTATACAGAGAAGGAAATTTAATAAAACTAACCTTTTAAGCAGAGTGGCTTATAATATTAGCTAGAGTTAATTCTACTTGTTTCTCAAGAAACCAAAATGCACAAAACAAAACACCAGCAAAATTGCGAAAGTGAAATTTTTTCGAAATTAAACCAAAACAAACTTATGCTTGATATCAAATATACATGTCACTGTAGTTAGAAACTTACATGCCATTGTAAGTCAAATATTAGATTTATATATATTTAAATCCTCTTTTGTCTTGAAATGAAAGAGGCCTGACATGATGGATTGTAAATAGACTTTCATATAGCAATTCAAACTAGTTTGTGATTGAGGCAAACTAATTAATTGATCTAATTATCAAAAGAAAGGTGAATTACTTGTCACAAATTTGCTTGGGACTACAATTTTCTTCCAAGGCTTTAGTCTCTGTAGCTGTTCCATATTCATCAGTACCACACACGTATATAGCATTGTAATCCCGAAGTCTACAGTATCTTGCGTAGACATCCGCACTCAACACACCTACAACAGCACAAAAATCCATAAATTGAATATAAAATCAGCATCAAAACAGCGAAGAGAGCGAAATGGAGGATTGAATTGACGTGAGTACTTCCGATGATATTTCCGAGGTGAGGAACATTGTTGACATACGGCAAAGCGCTTGTGATGAGGATGTTTCTTTTGCCGGGTATTGGAAGTTTGGGAGAGGCCGGTGGGAGATTGTCACCGTTGCCGGCGGTGGAAAAATCGCCCATCTCAGATAACTTTCCGGCTAGGGTTTTAGACGACAGGTTTTTTGCTTGGATTGCTTCTGTTAGTTTAGAGGATTTGGGCCGAACAGTTCTTAACTTGTTTTAGAGAAGTTTTCAATTGATGTCTTATTCTCGGTAATGCATGTATTGAGGTAGGAAATTCAAGGTAAGGTGTCATGATATATGTTATTTGTATATGATATAGTTTTAATTAATAAATTTGTAGCCGAGTTAATATAAAGTTGAGTATATGAACATAAATTTTAAAGTCTAAAAGAGTTAAATGATTTAGGATCAAGACAAATATTTCGAGTGTAAGTTTGGTGACGTAATTCATGAGGCTTGATACAAGGTCATTAAGGGAAAGAAAAATTCAAGCATGTTGGATATATTATTCAAGGTAACATGGAGATTGATGATGATGTCACACATCATGTTGATGCAGGGTGAATGAAATGAAGCCTTGTGTCTAGAGTCATGTGTGACAAAAAGATACCGCCAAAACTTAAAGATAAGTTCTACAAAGTGGTGGATAGATCGACCATGTTGTATGGAGTGGAGTATTAGTTGGCCAAGAAATCTCACATTCCGAAGATGGAAGATGTGAAAATAAAAATTTTGAGATGAATGTGTGCATACTAATCATTCTTGATTAGTATTGACAAGATAAATTCAAGATGAACTGTCATGGTATACTCTATTTGAATATGATATCATTTTAATTGATGAAATTTGTAGTTGAGTTAATGTTAAGTTGAGTCTACGAACATAAATTTTAGAGTCTAAATAGTTAAAGTTGATTTAGGACCAAGATAAACACTTGGAGTGTAAGTTTGGTGATGTAACTCATGAGGCTTGATACCAAGGTTATTCAAAAGAAAAGAAAATTTTAAGTATTATGGATATATTATCCAAGGTAATCGTGAGATTGATGATGATGTCACACGTCGTATTGGTTTAAGATGAATAAAATGAAGGCACATGTCTTGTGTGACAAAAAGATGTTGTCAAAATTTAAATGTAATGTAACACCCCACACCTTACAATATTGGCACAATGCAAATGGAACATGACATGATTTGGACCAATTGATGCTAAAATTTTAAAAGTGCTTGAATCTTGTGTTAATGGGCTATATGTGCGTTTAACGCTTAAAAGGGTCGAGTGGATACACGTTTTGTGTCGAATTAAGGAGATTACGGCCTTAAATGAAGTAAAACAATTGAGGTGCTTGTAAGACTTAGTAAGCAAGTAGGTGAGTCACCTGCTTGCTTAACCTAAGTTGTTAGTTAAACGGAGACGAGGCTCGACATCGAATTTGTCTAGGTTCGATTACGAATAAAGTCCGTGTTAAGGGTATAACTTTGGCCCATGTTTTAGCATCATAAATGGGCTACATTTTC
>JAPFFP010000098.1:4277931-4290947 GCA_026153255.1 Solanum medicagineum
GCACTTTTAAAATTTAGCGTCAATTTGTCCAATCATGTCATGTTTCATTTGAATTGTACCAGTAGTGTAAGATGTGGAGTGTTACAATTATGCATTGTCTTGCCCTACTGAACTCCTTCCTAAGCTGCTCCATAACCTTAGCATCCTCCAAGTGTTGATGCTGATGGGCCAAATGATCTTCCTGATACTTCTCTTGGAGTCGATGACATAAGACTTAACTTTCAGCTTCAACATTCTTGATATAGGAGGGTACATTTGGGCCAGGCTTGATTGTTCCAGCAAGATCCTTCTTCAACCACTCCTTATATGTATCACTACACTCGGCATTAAACCTGTTATAAATCTTATCTCCCGCTACACTCCGAATTTTCCATTCCCGAATCATCATCCTAGCGAAGGATACCTAACCGTCTTCATGGTCTGTCACGAACTTCTTCATATCCCTTATCTGAGGAACGACTTGGTTACAATCTAACTGCCTGAGAACTCGATCGGGCGCATATTGTCGGATGCCCCTAAGTCCGACATGTACCAAGAAAGGAAGTTCCTTACTTCGGATTACAGTGTCATTCATAACAACATCATCAATGGACCACTGTACATCTTCTTCTTGCAATCCACTCAATATTGGCATCCAGAATTGTTGTCCATTCCCTGCATTGAAGTGATTGAGGTGTAACCACCAACTGTTAGAAGCGAATTGATCATTTCAACACTTCGGATCCGGTTCAGTGGGGTTATGGGCTTTGAGTAAATGCTTCATCATCCACCACTAAAGTATTAGTTTGAAACCTCGAAAGAATTGGCTCCTATTTTGACATTTATCCAAAGCCCTGTAAATTTCAGCGAGGATCATGGGTGCTAAGGTGTAATACTTGGTCGACGTTCCATATTTAACCCCGTTTAAGATGGCATGAGTAACCATTATCATGCTCGGATGAATGTCGTGCCCCAGATTTTAGGGAAAAACCATGGTCCCCAACAAGCATACAGCGAAAACAAAAGGCCGCTTCTCTTCCCAAGACTGCTCGGAAGTGAATTCCTTTTTAAACTTTTCATAGCCATCGGCGCGTCCGAATCGGTAGTACAACTTTCGGAGCAGGATGTTTGGTCTTTTGAGCTGACTTATCCATTCGATATTGACTGAGGAGAGCGCTTCCTTAGTCTCCTTTGGACCCCATAGCTTGGGAATCAGAATGTCATCACCTGGCTTAGACTTTGTCTTGCTACACATGCCTAAACTTTCGTAACTTGCTAACACTTCCTCTAGAGTAGGAGTTAATTCAACGTCTCCAAAATGGAATACCATACAATCGCTATCCCAAAAATTAATCATTGCACCAATTAAATCCGGCCAAGCCTCCATTTTCATTTGAGAGGGGAGATAGCCTTTGTGCTTTTGAGCCTCTCTTTTGTCGCACTCATTCATTCTTGCTGATCATACTTTGAGAAAGGGATGAGGTTGAGTCACCATTTTAGTCTTTAAGGGTTCATAAACCTGAGTCATCCTACAAGAAAGCAAATAGGTTAAGTCCCTCCATCCCAGGTGATAATGAATTATTTAAATTATTACACATCCTTCAATTAAAACACATAAGCATGATCGTCCATTTGGGTCGGGGGCCACTTTGAACTCAAGGTGGTCTTTCTAATGGGCCTAACACACCTTACATGCTGGGTCATCTTAGGCCAATGCTTAGAAGTAGGGATTTGGTCTCACTCTATCCTAGGTGTCTAAGAGTGGGTTTTGAATAGACCGGGAATCCAGACGGACAACCTGAGCTGGAAATCATGATAACCGTTGAATGCATCACGAACCAATAAATTGCACTTATTCTGAAAAGGATTAAGTATTTGGAAATCCGGCTGTGGGTTCGCAAAACCATCCTCCCAAATACACAAGATATAATAGAAAGTGTCATGAAATGCAAATGACAATTTAATTCGAATTTAAACAAATAAAGCAAATAAGAAAATATAACTAAACAAATCAAATAGTTAGTCAAAAAACCTAATCTAATGGTTCGGACCTAATCTTTTCCCCAGCAGAGTCGTCATTTTTGTTGATCCAAAAATGGCTTTTTTTAAAGAAAAATTCAAAAAATAAATCCGAAAATCGATTTAGAACTTAATTAATTTAAGAGAAAATCAATTTTTTGAAATTTGAGAGAGTTGTCACCTAATTTTAAGGATAATTAGGAAACCAATAAACATTTTAAAAGACCTGACAGAAAAAATCTTTTAAAATATACCAAAGGAAGGGTTCGGGTTCAATTTCCACTTTGAGAAGAACTTAATCACTCAAAATGGCCGCTAACATGCGGTTGACCGACGATTAGGGGTTCAATTTCCACTTTGAGAAAAACTTAATCACTCAAAATGGTCGCTAACATGCGGTTGACCGACGATTAGGAAATTGACTAACTTTTAAAAGATTTGATTGACTTTGAAAAAAGTTTACTAGTTTAAAAATTGACTAATTTTGAAAGAACTAGCTATTTGAAACAATGTTGACTAAATATGAAAACTAAAAGGGGAAATGGGCCGGGCAGGGGGTATCTGAGCTGGACTTGGGATTTTTGGGTCAAACAAAAGCTGAAAAAGAAAGAGTCCAAAGGTGTAGGGAAATTGATTTAACAATTGATCAATTGGTTGCAAATTTAGCCAATTGAAAGTAATCAAATTGAATTCGATTGACTAATTTGACTACCCGACGAATTATACAAATTAATTTAAGAGCTTTCAATATTATCGACCTGAAATAATTAAGGATAATAACTCCTAAAATAAAAAGAAAATTTATTTGAGAAAATATTTTTTGCATTTTGAAAGATAATTATTTCAAATTGTTAAGATTAAAAGCTCGATGACTGATTTATGCTGTGGAGGGTAAAAATTGGGTGTCAACAGTCATATGCAATATAAAAAAATTACAATCCAATCATTAATGTGAAAATATATGTATATTAACATTGATCGTATGTAGATGAACTAGCTTGTCAATTATAATTTTTCATGTTTTTGGCTTTGTTAATACTAGAATCTTGTAAAGTAGTATGCCCCATGGATTTAAATTTAGAGAGAATTGGAAAAAAAGTGTGAAGGGACAAAAATAAATATTTGGCCTTTTGAAAAGCGAGAGATGGTGATGACACAAGAATATCATTACTTTATCACAGTCTTGTTTGGATACTTTATTATTATTTTTGAAGGTGTCTCCAAGACCCACTCCATCCAAATGGATCTCAGTATCCAGTACCCATGAAAGATAGTTTTTGCCAGAACTTTGAAGCAACAAATTCAAGTTTAGCAAGGTTAGACGTAATGAATATAATCAAAATAATAATACCTTAGCCTTTCAAATGGTAGAGCCTCGTGTTGATAACATGTTTTAAAATTAAAGATTAATTAATTAGAATAAATTTTATAGCGGAACGAGATCCAAAAATATAAGACTGAAACTTAAGCAGAGAGAAAGATGATATTGTTTGTTATATAATTCTGTGTGTCTCTACACTTCACAAGAATGGCTATTTATAGCCAAGGGAGAAGAGAATGTGATAATTGATGTGGGACCCACTCCTAATTTTTAATACATTTTGGTAGGTCCCACACTTCACTATATTACTCCTTTTCTATCTTGAGCAATTATAATATTTTCAATAGATTTAGTATTTATTGATATGCTCTTTTATTTAGATGATTTAACTTAGACTAATTTTTTTTTTCACATGAATATTTCAACTATATTCATTGATTCCATATTTATGACAGTTTTGTATCTTTTGGGGGGTAACTTAGACTAATTTTTTAATCCTTATTAGTTATTAACTTCTAATTCTATCTAAATTCTTACTCTACAATTCAGTCTCAGTATTCAGTGAAGAAGTATTTTACTAAAGTACCAAAATCAAATTTAGCCTCTTATAGTCATAGTCAATCTATCAATCATCCAGAAGCAGCATGACATTTTCTCATGAATTTGACTTGAGCTCTTTAAAGTTTGATCCTGTTGAAAGAACTCCAATATTGAATTATCATCCAAATCATTGTGAAGTTACTAGAAAAGCATACATCATGAATAGTCTTTGTCAGTCTTGTCTAGAGGTGCATGATTATCCTCAAACAATTTTTTCTGGATCAAATGCGTTATTTTAATGATGAATGATTTGATGATGTATATCATGATTGGTTGGAGTATAGTGTTACTAAAGATGCGGTCTATTGTTTGTATTGTTATCTATTTAAAGACCATAATATTCATCAAGGAGGGGATGAAGTATTTTCAACTACAAGGTTTAAGAGTTGGAATAAAAAGAATGGTCTTGACAAACTTGTTGGTTTACCGAATAGCATATATAATCAGTCAAAAAGGAAATTCCAAGATTTATCATGACAAGGACAGTCTATTCAATATGCATTTGAAAGACAATCTAATCAACTTAAGTATGGATATTGGATTCAGTTAAGTGTTTCGGTTGATGTAGTAAGACTTGTCATAACTAGGGGATTTGTATTTCGAGGTCATGATGAATCTAAATCATCACTTAGTAGGGGTAACTTCCTTGAAATTCTCTCATGGTATGCAAAGAAGTATGATAAAATTCGTGATTATGTACTAGAACATGCTCCTCACAATGATCAAATGACTTCTCTATTGATTCAAAAAGATATTGTGAGAGCATGTAAGATAGAGATAGTTAAAGGTATTCTTGAGGAATTAAATGGTGATTACTTTGCTTTATTAATTGATAAATCCTTTGATGTGTCACGTAAGGAGCAAATGGCTATTGTATTTTGATATATTGATAAAAAGCGATTTCTGATGGATAGACTTATTGACATTGTTCATGTTCAAAGATACTAGTGCATCATCCTTAAAGAGTGCAATTGTCAATTTACTTGCTCAACATTCTTTGAGTCTATCATATGTACGTAGACAATGCTATATTGGGGCAAGTAATATGCAAGCTGAGATCAATGACCTTAAAATATTGATTAGGCAAGAAAGTAGATCGGTTCATTTCATCCATTATTTTGCTCATCAACTTCAACTAACTCTCGTTGGGGTCTCAAAATAATGTGTTGAAGTGGTAAAACTTGTGGTATTAGTCTCAAATTTTTTGAATGTGTTGGGATCTTCTTTTAAGCGTATGGATGAGCTTTGAGATTCTCAAAAAGAAAATATTCAACAGGCATTAGAGTTGGGTGAACTTACAAGTAGTAGGGGCTTGAATCAACAATATGATCTTTCAAGAGCTTGTGATGCTCGTTCGGGATCTCATTATAAATCCTTTAACAATTTTATTCTCATGTTTGGCTCTATTCTTGATGTTCTTGAATCACTTGCTCTTGATGCACGAAATATGGATGAAAGAGCAAAGAGAATGGGATATCTTGAATCTTGTCAAACATTTGAGGTTGCATTTATTTTGCATTTAATGAGAGATGTTTTAGCAATCAAAAATGAGCTTAATAAATGCTTACAAAAAAAAGAGCAACATTATGCAAATGTCATGCTACTTGTTGAAGTAGCAAAGAGAATATTGCAAGTTTTAAGGGATAATGAATGAGATTCTCTTATTGCTAAGGTATCTATATTTTGTAACAAACATAATATTTTGATACCTAATATTGAGGAGCCGTATGTTTGCTCTTTAAGATCCCGATGAAGACTTGTCAACTATACAATCTTACATCATTATCGTGTTGAAATCTTCTGCAGTATTATTGATTGGAAACTTCAAGAACTTAAGGATCATTTTAATGAGGTGATTGGTGATTTGCTCCATGGAATTGCTTGTTTAAATCCAATTGGCTCATTTGCAAGTTTTGACATAAAAAAAGTTATGAGGATGGTGGAATTGTATCCGGATGAATTCGATTAATTTAATATGAATGCTCTTGAGAATCAACTTGCAAGCTATATTGTTTATGTTCGTGATGTTGATGAAGGATTCTCCAATCTAAATGGGCTTTGTGATCTTGGCAAAAGACTAGTCCACACAAAGAAGCATTCAAATTATCCTCTAATGTTCCACTTAGTGAAACTTGCTCTACTTCTCCCAGTTGCCACTGCATCCGTTGAAAGAGCTTTTTCGGTAATGACATTTATCAAGAATGACTTGCGGAGTCAAATGAGTGATTTTTTTTGGTGGTTGTTTGGTGCCTTATTTAGAAAAAGATGTATTTGATGGTATTTCTAATGATGCTATTATTAAGATGTTTCAGGATATGAAACCTCGTAGAGTACAATTGTAATAATTTATATAGTTGCATTTTTCAATTGTAAAACTGTGTTCTGATAGGCTTCTTAGTATAGGTGTACTTTAATCCTCCTTCAAAGTGGTGTACTTATTACTATGTTTTGTAATACACGCAAGAGGATGCAATGATTTTTGTTGTTCATGATGTTTCATATTATTTGAAGCCATTTGGTGTTAAAAATTCATTCTTTGAAGAGGAACTTGCTCTTTGTTTGCACTTCTTGGAGATGAAAAGAGTTCAAAAAAATGGAAGAATTTATAAAAAGGAGGCTTTGCTTCTTGCAAATCAGGTATATTTGAATATGATTTGTGTTGCTTAATATCTTTTTAAATATGTCATTCAAGCTTGTTCCATAAGAGTTTTTCTCCTTATGTTTGTATTTTATGTTTGATCTATTTAAGTTTGTAGATATATATGCTTTAAATTAAATATTTTTTATTCGACCCGTTTATATATAATTCGATTCGTTTGTCAATAAATATTATTAGAGTATTTAATTTTTTTCTAAACTCTCTTAATGAAAATCCTTCTTCCGCCACTATTTTTGTCTCTTTCATTTTCCCCTTATTTTTAGTAGTACAATTCCATGCAATTCTATTTCGCCCTATTTTACTAATAAACAAAATCTTGAAAAGAAGTTTACTTACACGGGTTCTGAAGGACTTGCTATGGCAAAATCCGTCGATAAGTCAACTTTCATGGGGTGAAATGTCAAATAATGATAGAATTGGATCGTTATGATTTCACATTGCAGTTATTTTTTATATA
This sequence comes from Solanum medicagineum, assembly GCA_026153255.1. Taxonomy (NCBI): domain Eukaryota; kingdom Viridiplantae; phylum Streptophyta; class Magnoliopsida; order Solanales; family Solanaceae; genus Solanum; species Solanum medicagineum. The sequence goes on from JAPFFP010000098.1 coordinate 4,284,967, forward strand.
GAAGTCAATAACTTTTATACTTGTCATCATTCAATTATTACTTATAGTAAATTATTATTTTATTATAAAAAAATCAATTTAATTCTTATGCTTTTAAATTACATAACACAAACTAGTTGTCACGAGCGTGCGTTATGCGGGACCAATAAATGTTATTGTTTTTTCTAAATTTTTATAACGTAGATAAAATTTAGAAAGTCAATAATTTCAATATATTTTTAATTATTTAAGTTTTTAATATTTTTAAGTAGTCTTTAAATAATACGCATATCGATATGACATAGTAAAATTAGGTAGACATTTTAATAAAGTAGATGAATAAATAATTAAATAATAATTAACAAAAATGACACAGTAAAATTAATTAGACAGTTTAATAGCCACTGTAACACTAAGCAGACACGTCGTAGTCACCTGACTGCTTCAAGCAGCTGCAACAAACAACTGAAATGCTCAGTTGCCTGCTTGCAGTAAACAATAATTTCAATAATAATTAATAGAAATGACCTAGTACAGTAAATTTAAGTAGACACGTTATTGTAATTTCATAGTTGAAGTTGATGAAGAAATAATTAAATAATAATTAATACAAATGACGTAAGAATATTGGCATTATTCAAATTCTATCTCAGAATGTTGGATTTAAGATGTCACGCTTGAACTATCAAGCCAAGCAGCTCCGTAGTCACCTATCTACTTTAGTCACCCGCTTAAAGTAGCTGAAGTAAGCACGACGATCCTAGACTGCTCAATCTAACGGCTTATTATCAGGAGAATTTAACTATATCTTTCTTCTTAGAAATAAACAATAACCTTTTAATATATCGAATTTAATCACGTTATTTAGATTAGTTTTAACTCAATCAAATATAGATATGTAAATTAGAAAAGAAAAAATCATGTATTGGAAGTTGATATAATTTCTGGCTTTTGGTGTTTGGTCATCAATTGGCCGTCTCTGGCTGTCTGCACTGTCTCATACTCTCATTCACATTCTGAACTCTCCTGCAGCAACCACTTTAATTTCCTGAAGCTGGCGCCATGGAGGAAGGGGCAAAAGTAGTGAATTTAGTAATTTTTATTTAAATTTTCATATTTATAGTTTTATTTTTTTCATTTATTTTAATAAAATAAATTAGAATTTATTATCTTTTTATATCATTTATTAATATAGAGTTATTATATAAAATAATATCGGTCGAATTTAATATGATAAACTTAATAAAACATATTTTTAATTATTTTTTATAAAATATGAACAAGAAATAAAAAATATTAAAAGTATAACAATATTATAGTATGTGCAATAATGACGATTCAGAATTTTATAGCGAGTCTGTCTTTGCACGCAGGAGGCGCAGTAAAAATATAACGATTTATCCGAGTTTTTTAGTTTTGACATCCTATTTTTGAAAAGTTAAAAAGTACTTTCTTCGTCCCGTATTATAAAGATATTTCTATGGTGCACAATTTAAATTTAATTAATACGACCACCCTATAAAAAGGAGGAGCATATTTAGTTTGCATGATAGAGAGGAGGTGTCGACAAAGACAGTGAGAGCATGTGAAGAGCAGCAATTTTGGCGTTGGAAGTCGTAACGAGAATTTAATATAAACAAGTCTGGAGGAAGACAGGAAAAGTATGACAGCCGTCAGACCTAGCTTTAATTCGACGAATTTACTCCTCTCTTGGGAATTGTTATCTTACGTTTTTCCACACCTAACTACATTCGTTTTAAAATTATTTATTCATTTTATATTTTAATTTAAATATTAAAAAATTAAAATATTATCAATTTGTCTGTAAAGTATCTTTTTATAATTAAAAAGGAAACAAAGAGAGTATTACCTTTATTTAGAAGTCTACTAAAAGATTTAGAAGGATAGATTGTACACCAAGTTTATCGCTGTCCAAAAAATTAGAAGGCTTTTTCAAAGCATGATATCTTTGACATTTACTGTCAACTTATCGTTAATTTGTAGGAATTATTTGACATAATGTATTAATAAAAATATGTACGTATTAACTTGATATATAAATATAACTTGTTTTATATATATTATATATAATTGATGCTTACATTAGTCATATATATCATATACTGATATTTATATTATTAATATTATTGATTTTTAAGTATTAATAATACAAAAGAATTTAATTCATATATTAGCATTTTCATGAACCAATTGCCCCTCTGATTTTTTATACATCATATTTGCGGAGACTATCTTCATGAATGCATATTTCTAAAAAGATTTATTTAAAAATATATTATTTTTAATACATCAAATCAAATAATGTATAAGAAATATTTTATCATAATTAATACAAATATAACTGTAAAAGCATTACCAATATACCCTATTTATCATTATTCTTAAACAATATATCTTATTAAATGATCCAATCAGTACATGTAAAATACGTTCTTCATTTCAATTTACTATCTCCGTTTTATACTAAGTGAATTGTTAGGTCATTTCACACATATTAAAAAAAAAGAAATTAAGACAAAATTTAATCATATTTTTTCATTTTTACCCTTTTCAAACTTCACACATATTTAATGCATCATTTATTTCTCATACAAAATTCAACCTTAGAAACTTAATTAATGAAGGGTAAAATTGGAAAAAATTTCAACACGTTCCTTGAAAAGTGAATAATTTACTTATTTTGAAACATCAAAAATTCTATAACAATTAACTTAATATGAAACGGAGATAGTATTTATCTTCCTTTTAATTTGGTAAGAAATTTAGAAAAATTAATTAATTCTAATTTTATAATGTTAAATAAAAGATATGTAAGATATTTGAAACGTTTCATATTAAAACTAGTGTCGAAAGCCTGTGCTAGCACGGGTCCACTATAAATTATTTTTTAGTCTCGATTTATGCGACATCGATAGATATTTTATCTATATTTTAAAAATTATTGTAAAATTATAACTGAAGCAGCTAAAGAAATATTATGAAATAATTGAAGCAGACACGTCAATTCACAACTACTTTGGAAGAATTAATTAAAAAGTTCACAGACTATTTTTTGTTGGCTCATCGGAAGCTGTTCAACCAAGAAACCAATATAAAATTTTTTTTGTCTCAATTTATGTGACATCGATGAATTTTTTAATTTATATTTTAAAAAATTATTGTGAAATTATAATTGAACCAACTAAAGAAATATTATGAAATAATTGAAGTAGACGCATCAATACATAACTGTCTTAAAAAGATTAAATTAAAAAGTCCAGAAATTATTTTTTGTTGGGTCACGGAAGCTGCTCAAGTAAGCAATCAATATAAATTATTTTTTAGTCTCAATTTATGTGACATCGATAGATTTTCTTATCTATATTTTTAAAATTATTATAAAATTATAATTGAAGCAATTAAAGAAATATTGTGAAATAATTAAAGCAAACACATCAATATGCAATTGATTTGAAAAGATTAAATTAAAAAATTAACAAAACATCTTTTAATTGCCCCATACAGTAAAGATGATGAAGTAAACAGGACAGCTGGAAGCTGTTCAAACAGATAGTGACGATTGGAAGTTGATGAATTAATTTCTTATATATAAATAGTAAAATAATTTAAAAAAGTAATATTTTTAACTGAAATTGGAATGGAGGAACTACTTGGTTAGGTGGTCAAAGAAAAAAGCAGTACTTTATTGTGGCTCCCGGATTTGGCAAACCACTGAAGTTTTGTCCTTAGAAAACCGTTTGTCATGATTATATGATATTTTTTATATCAATATATATTTTTAAATGTTAATCAAAATTTGGATTATTTTACTTTTAAAAAAATTAGAATAATTAAAAAGGATCAGAGAAATTATAACGTAAAAGTTGATCGAGCTAATCACAATATAGTAGTAGCAACTAGGGTTTTTTCTATCAACGTTCTTCCATATTCTATATATGATTATTTCTCACATGCATATATTATTAATATAATACATAATTAAATTTCTATATAGGTATATCGATATCAAGTCAAAGATTGAGTAGGAATAATATGTTGGTGGATTAATAGTTTTTAATTAGTTTAATTATGTGGTTCCTTAAATGGATAAATAAATTTAATTTTTAATTCAGTTTTTACACTTAATTTTAATTACATTATAAAATAAAATTATTTTAAAAAATCAAGAAAGAGAACTCCAATTAGAATTTTTGCTTAAAGAGTAGCTTAATTAGTACATGTTCTTTGTTAGACTGTACGAATTTACTTTTACTGTTCTTGAATTGATAAATTTCATATTTAGTTAGTTGTTATGTTGTATGAAAATGTTTCAAAGCAAAGTTCAAATTTTCAATACACGAGAACAACTCAAAATGTATATTATGCCAAGCTATTTGAATTTGTCAAAAGCCAATACAAAATTATGATAAAACTATACTTTAATTAAAATGTAAATAAATTGTGCCATTAAAAAGAGATAAATAAAGGGTCATGGATAAGATTGTGCCTCGAGGATTAAGATTTCGAAGATTTTCTAGAAAGTTAGTGTCATGTCCCGGGAGAGTTCCGTTGGCGTTGCTGGCATGCAAAGACTATTACTAACCTTCGAGCGAACCACTTGGCCTCATCGTTACATCATACTCAACAACGGAAGAAAATAACTCAAATATAATATTATCAATGAAAACTAACTCGTAGTTTCAAAGGAACAATTTTTAAATTTTACAATACTCTTAATAAAATCACTCACTCAATGTCTATGAAGCCTCTACACAACAATCCAGACGATGCCATGATAAGCCATAGACAACACAAATGAATAAAATACTTAATAAAAGAAGGAAGATAAAAAGGGCTTCTCCGGAATGTAAGGAGAGCTCACCAACTCTGAAGAGTACTGACCTGGATCTCAGCGATGCGTGGGCAGAAGTCCTCTATCTCCTGTACCTGCATTATGAAATGATGCAGGCCCAAATGGACATCAGTACATGGGATATACTGGTAAGTCAACGGCTCAAAAGTAAAGTTTTCAGAATAATTACTTACCTCATCTCATCGACTCATACCCAGCTCAGAATATGCAAGTTTAAAACATTTCATGCATTTCAACATATATATATTGAAAAATAAACTCAATTTAAGACCTCATGCTCACTCAATATTTCTTGGGAGTTTCTCTTAATCGACATAGCTCCCACCACCTATAATTAGGTGATGAACAACGAATATGGCATCGTTGTCTCGCCCGTCCTTACTTTGCCAAGGACGCGTCAACTCTACCTTATGGATCCATAATGAGTGTCCACTTGCGGGACAAGAGCCGCCAGAACGAGCTGTACGACTATCCTATGCTGGCACATAGTTCTGTGGGTTAAAGTAGAAGTATACTCGCTCCCTGCTCAGTGCTCGATACTTTTTTCAGACTAAAACATACTCAACCCCTCATTTAGCTCAATCCTCAATACTCGATCAATCCGCTCAAACTCAACCTCATTGGGTTATCTCAACTCATCTCCAGTACTCTTCAATTTATTCAATTAATACAAGCAATCAACCCAACTCAACATTCATTTAATGCAAAACGTCAGACTCGACTCAACTCAAAAGGCCATTTAGACTCTCTCAATTTGACCCATCATGCAAAGTAGATAAGTTCTTCATGATAATATAAATACTCAATTCAACATGCTTTTTATGCTTAACAATACTAAATTTTTCTCAATTCATCAATTATCCATAGACTCAACTCAACTTAATTTACGTAGTAATCCATAAGCTCATATTAATACTTATCAAGTATAAAGTTTTTGTTCCATGTTATAATAATAATGCAACCAGTAATTTCTATATCATCAAGAGAAAACATGTAAAAAAAGTCTCAATTTAATATAAGACTTATCAAGCATTATCTCATTTCCAAATCTTAACTGTTGGAACAGATGCGTACAAACGTAAAGAAGATAACAAGATGGAACACAGAAGTTAACGTGGTTCACCGACAA
>JAPFFP010000098.1:4291047-4321283 GCA_026153255.1 Solanum medicagineum
AATTCACTTAATACTCTAATCATGCACCAGAAATACACTTAAGTTCAATTTACACGACATCCACAACAACATTTCCCGATTGGATAAATGTCCTTAATATAAAGAAAACGGGGTCTAACAATTAAATATATATTTGAAGAAATATTAAATAGGAGATTAGTTAGCTGTGGGCATTGAGTGTAATTAATTATAGGGGTATTGAATGTAAAGGGGCATGAGATTGTAAATACTTTTGATAGAAGGGGCATAAACTTAGTTGTCCCAACTTTTTAACCAAACTAAATATTGTCTCTATTTTAGTTACTTGTTTCTATTTAACTTGACAAAAAATTAACAAAATTTATACATTTTGTAATATTAGATTAAATATATATCAAATTATTTTACCCCAATATAGAAAAATATTTTTTGGCCTTGTCAATACATGACATGTGGAAAGTTAAATTTTAAAAGTTATCAAGAAAAGAAAGAGAAAGAAAAAAACATTCTTTTTTAAATGAACTAAAAAAACACAAACAAATTAAAACTAATGAAATATCTTATTTTAAATTTAGTCATACGAATAAGAGTGTAAAAATAATCAAATATATTTATTGGGCCCGGGCGATATAGCCGCCCACTGACAGCGAAATTTTTTTAAAAATAAATTTCAATCAAGATTGTAGAAGCTTTGATACCACTTGTTAGGACCGACAGGAATCAGGTGTCATACGAAAGCTAGCAAAACAACCTCGAAAGACATATATATATGTATATATATATATATATAACTATCACTACCATTACTACCACCTCTCCAATGACAATGCTCCACATCAGCCCCATGCAATCAACAATACACCCCTCACATGGACCCCACGTTCTAAACTAATTCTCTTTCTTTTTTTTTTCTCTTTTTTCTCTTTCTTAATTACTTTCTACAACAATAAATTATATAGAAATTATTTATTAAATAATAAATAAAGGCAAAATGAGAAGAAAATATTAAGGTAACAACATGAATTGTGACCACAACAAATTTTGATCGTTTTACAAAATGAATCTTTTTGTTGTTACCTACTAATGACGTTAAACCATATGAGATAACAAAATTTAAGTAGCAATCAATAAATTAACAATATGACAGAATATAGAGTGCTCATAGCATACGACGGGTAACTTCTATCCAAACAAGGGGTAAGAGTTTATTACGCGGCAATGTTTTTATTTTCCTCCAATTTTACCCCTTAGGACGACCTCATGTGTATCCGCGTGTTAAACTATTACAAAGGTAGCTACACATAATTTATAAAAATTCCTTAATTACATTCAGTTCAATCAAAATATTCTATCGACTTTGACGTGCCCGCTTCAACTACGTAATAATAAGAGACTACAGAAGCTATTGAATTCCTTCAATTTTACCTTTCGAGACGACCTCATATGTCTTTGCATGTTAAACTATTACAAATGTAGCTACACAATTTATAAATTCCTTTATTACGTGCAGTCCAATCAAAATATTCTATCGACTTTGACGTGCCTGCTTCGGCTACTTAATAATAGGAGACTATAGAAGCTGTTGAAACAGACAGTTGTTGCACTACATATCTGCTTCAACTACTTGCTTGAGCTGTCTGCTTCTTCTCCTCCCTTATTACATGCGGTCCAATCAAAATATTCTGCAAACTTTGATGTGCCTGCTTCAGCTACCTAATTATATTCCTTCAGCTACTTCTCCTCCTTTATTACATGCAGCTCAATCAAAATATTCTGCAGGCTTTCAGCTACTTAATTTTATATTTCTTTAGGTACTTCAACTATGATTTTATAATATTACCTCTAATAAGAAAGAGGTTGCAGAAGCTGCAGCTAACTGTTGGACGACATATGCATTTCAGCTGCTTGCTTAAGCTGCCTGCTCCTCCTCCTCTTCCGCTATTACATACGGCCCAGTCAAAATATTTCGATCATGAGAATAAGAGTCCAAAAATAATCAAACATATTTATTCGGCTCGGGCAACGCCCGGGCAGCATTTACTAGTACCTACATATGTGTGTGTGTGTGTGTGTGTGTGTGTGTGTGTGAGAATCATAGCCGCCCGCTGACAGCGAAAATTTTTTTCTTTTTATTTTCAATCAAGATCGTAAAAGCTCTGGCACCACTAGTTAGGATCGATAGGAATCAGGTGTCATACGAAAACTAGCAAAACAACCTCGAAAGACCATGATTATGAAGATAAACGAGAAAGATACCATAAGGAGACAATAATTTAAAGGAAAAATTACAAGAATACCAACTATAAGAGTAGGAATTACCAAAAAAAAATTATTTACCAAAATAACAATTAAATTATCAAACTATACCATAAATAAAGCTGAGTATATTGTACTTGCTATTCTTATTTTATTTAAATATATTAATTCTGATTGGTTCATTTACCAATCAATCTTGTCAATTTGATTTTGCAGGCATTGATTGGCGCGTCGGTCAGTAGAAGGCTCGTCTTCCCATTTTTTACATTTGGCTGAACCAAAAAATCTTTCAAATTTTTCCTCTTCATTTTTTATATTTTTTGAACCAAAAACTCTCAATTGAAGGAAAACCAGCATATCTCCAAAGCTCCATATCCGTTTATATTCCATGTAAGTCAAACTAAATCCCTTTTTTCAAAAAAAGAATTTTTCTCGTATTGAAACAAAACTTTATTTTTCTTTGAATGAAGCAAAAATTATCCATTGAAGGAGAACCAACATATCTTCTAAAGCTTTCAGTGTAGAAAAAAAGTTGAACGCAAACTCGAGTTTAAATGTTCCACTGTTGTTGTGATTAATTTTTTAGAAAGACTATTCTTATAATGTCAAATGCAAGCTTGAATCGCATTTGTAATGATGAGAGTGATCCAATGTTGCATGTAACAATGCGATGCAAACATGACGATTTACTACAAATGCAGACTTTATGGTCAGAGAAAAACTCAACTAGAAGATTTTGGTCATGTCTATGCACCCCCGTATGTTCGAATTACATACTTCTTTTTTTTTTTCTCCAGTTTACCATTAAATTTATCTGGTTATAACCAATTTTAGAAAAATTCCTGTAAATTCTTTATATGGAGGGATCTTGAGGAAATTGATATGCGATCCAAATTTGTCGTTGCAAGATTGGCTAATAGAATTAAAGAATTGAAAGAAATATTAGCATTTTATGAAAGTAAAGAGAAGAAGATGAAATTGGTGGACAAGAAAGATGATCAAGTATGTCATAATAAGAAAATAAAGGAGGCGAAGAAGAAGGAATGTTGTATCTTGAATTGGAAGCTCATAGTGGTGATTTTCATTGTGTTTTTTTTTTTTAAGCATTAACAAGAATATGAAGGATGAAAAATGCAGTTGTTTGCACTTCGAATTTCCATGACTATTCTTTTTGGTTGCGTAAGACACTATTCAGTCAAGAATGTTGTATTTTCTCTTTGAAAAATATTAATGAAACATCTATGTTATTTGATATCTGTAATAATATTCATAAAATATCAATGTAGTTTTTTAAAAAAAATATAATTCGGTAGAAGAAAAATTTTGCACATGTAAAGAAACTAACAAACACACCAATCTTTTAACCAAAAAAACATTAACAATTTCAACTTAACTAATAAAAACAAAAAAAATCGACCATGAAATATACCATCATAAAAAAAACAAAAACAATTTTATCAACTAATGAGATTTCAATATAATATAGAAAAGAATTGCGGGCGTGGCTCCCCTCCAGTTCCTCCCCCCTCTTGATTTATGACATGTGTCACTTTAACAAATGTGTGGCTTTGATTCTCTTCTTCCAAACCGCCCCATAAAAAATAAACTTACCACTTCTTTAGCGATAATTGAAAATATTATTCCTAATTCGTTTTAAAAAAAAAAAAAAAAGATTTTGCTTCTTGGTGTTATTTAAGGCTTTAAACAAATATGTTGTTTTTTTACATAATTTTGATATACAAATATTATTCATTTAAGATTTTTGAATCTAATATTTTTTACGTGGAACATAAATTTGTGTAAATATTGTTCTTTCTGCCTCATTGGCATCATTTGATTTTGCGTTGTGTTTTAAGAAAAAACCTTTGAAAACTTATTATCTAAAATCATCCATAGATATTTGTGTGGTTGAAAATTATATCACGAGTAAAAGAAGAATTTTAAAATTAAATTATTATTAAAACTAAATCCACATAATATAGGACAGAGGGAGTATTCAGTAACGTGACTTAGTAGGGGAAAATTGTCTTTTTGATCTTTGTAATGATATACAATTTATACTTCATTTATAGCAATTTCACTTTATTTATTCAACTTTTTCATTTTCCAACACTCATCAAATCAATTGTTCAGCGCCATTATTAATTAACATCAACAATCCCCTTTTGCCTTCTTTGTAATTAAAGTTTGGTATTTTTATGTAAATAATAAAAAGTCGGTAGGGACTTGTAATTTTGTATATAAAATGGTATAATTATGTTTTTCACCCATAATTTAACGTGATCCGATCAATCAACCTACATCTCACAATTTCTCTCCCTACATACAACTCTCTATATTTAAGATTTAAAGTTAATTATTGTGATTTATAATTTTATGTTACTTTCAAATATTACATGGTACTTACTCTATTTCAACTTATATCTTACATATAAAATTCTACGATTCAATCAAAAATTTATTTATCTTTTTAATATTTTAAAATTGTTAACTATTGATACATTTTACATAAATTTTAAATAATATTCGTTACTCGCTCTGTCACAATTTATTAGATATTGATAAAATTTTAAAAATCTTATGTCTTTTAAAATGTTTAATTGGTAACTACTATAAGTTATAGTACCTTTTCTGTCATTCCCAATAATATATTCTACTTCTTTCGTCCAAATTTAAATTTTAATCATTGTAATTTATAAATTTTTTTAACATAAAATTTTAAATTGCTAATTATTGTGATTTATAATGCTTTTTATATAATCTTTTAATATACAAACTATTGGAACATTTTCCAATGTAAATCTTTTTTTTTTCAAAACTATTGGAGTGGTTGAAAATAGGTAATCCATTTGTGCAGCAAGAAGCTGAAGAGCAAGTCCAAAGAAAAATCACTTATCTTTCTTGGTTATCCATTCTTTATTTCTCCTCTTATAATGCATTTAAAGAATAAGTAGGATGGTGAAACAAACCGTTTGGATTTTGTAATCTCAGCATACAAAATTTTGTTTTCATTCGTATTCTTGGCTTTTCTATATAATAGAAATGAAGAAAAAGAAAAAAGAAAAACATTTATTGATAAGGAAGTCCAAATCTAGGGACGATATTTGTTTTAACTGTGAAGAGGGAACAGATACAATGTCATTACACTACACAACACAGGTAAACTTGGAGATGATTCACCAGAGCAAGCCTAAATCCTCCAAACTATAGAATTACTTGTGTATTAAATTTTCTAAGTCCCTAAGAAAATTGAGCACAACGTTTCGTTCTAATGCGTTAGCCAAAATCTCCGGATGTTATGTTTAGCATCTCACAAACCAGGGTATCCAATATCTCATTCTAGATATTGCAGTGCGCAGGGGACTGAAACATGACATCTGTTCAATAAACATGAATAAAACGAATTATCGGCAGAGCCAAACATAGTTTTGTGTTATGCTTCAATTTATCAATGTTATCCTGTTCTAAATAAACCCCGTGTGCAGGATCAGCATATAACCTTAGACCAGATAAAACGTACTAATCTGTTCAATGTATGCACATTTTCACTTTCATTCCTTCACGTAATGTTGATTTAGTGGAGGCAATATCGTCCTGCTGATTGGTCATAGGCACTAGGGTAGATAGTGAAGCAGTTGAAACTATCATGAAATAGCCCTCGAGTTTTAATTAGCAACGTTAGCCAAAATCAAACAGCAAAACTTTACCTTCAACTCAATTGGAATAACTAGAGTGGTCACATAGAACTTCATTTCTCATGATGTGCTCTCTTAGCCCTGCGACGTGTGTGGCTTGTATGGTGTCTACGAGAATGCTTCTTTGGCTTCTTACTGCTGAAATGCATGGGACAATCACATTGGAGTCGCAAAAAAGGGAAGAGAATGTTAAAGCTACTCCAAATACAATCATGGTTAAACAAAGCAAAGAAAACTAACCACCTAGAATCTGATACCAAATTTAGAAGAAAGATCACAGGTAAAGCCAGCAAAGCTGAGGCCTGGAATAAATTTAACAAAAATGAAAACTAATAACTAAATGTTAAGCCAAAATATCATAAGAACAAAAACATAATCTACCCTCGCTCAATATCTGATATTAAATGAGATTATGACGATATAGCACAACATACCAGATACCAAGCCAACTCCTTAGTAGCATATGGCTTGGTGATGTGGTGATTCTTCAACATGTGATGTATGTTTTCTTGAACCTTCAAAATCAAAAGCAACAATGATCCATATAAGCTGATTGTCATCATCATTTTAAGACTAAGTATAACTACTTCCAAGCATCACAAGAAGAAGAGGCAAAAGCAATTCCTGAAAGATAAATGAAATACTGAAGTTGAATTTTATCAACACATTTGGAAAAAAGGTTATCATTTTAATTTTTGAAAAAAAACTTAGTATGCTTGAATGGAAAGTAGCCATATTAGCCAAACTCCGCATCATCCAACATTTCATTCCCCAATAGCTTTCACATTTTTTCTCAAGGTAAGTACTCAAATCGCCTGGGCTTTTGTAAACAAACCATGTTTGAGGTGTTCTTTAAAAAGAACTAAATGTCCATGCCAGAATAAAGTTAGATCTCCACCTAATAATAACAGTGTCAATCACAAAATCAGAAATTTCAGGCAGCAATTCATTCAATGCATCAGAGGCAAATTGCTACACTCTTTTTGTCCCTTTGTAGGTACAGTAAGACCATACGTCTAATGAAAAAGAGGCAGATTGCTATAAACTTTTGAAATCCAGATAAATTATTGTTAAATATTAGATCATTGTATAATAGCAAGAGACACTCCATGGTGCTATTGAATGAAAGCTAAAACACATGAATGGGCAACAATCTTACACTTCCATTGTAAAATGTTTGTTAACAAATTAAGCTGACATGCAACAAAGCTGGTGTAATATATAGGGAAAAGGTATAAAAGTACCCCTAGACTGGTCAACGACTATCAGTTACACGCTAATACTTTGCGGGAGTCCTATGACCCCCTTAGACTAATTTTAAACTAAAACTATTAAACCCTGACATGTTGAGGTAGCAAAGAGAGTGACAAGAAAAAAAAGTGTAAGTTTTTAATTTTTTATAACACATCTGTTTTAAAACACAAAATATTCTTCCATTTTCTTCTCTACTCTAGTGAAAGAAGCCAGTAAAAATGAAAAAGAAGGGGGCAAGGACGATAAAAAAAGAGACTGTGGAACCATTATAAGAGGGTATGGTGAGGCTTGCTGGCAATGAAGGGGGACAATCAGCATCAGGCATCGGTGATATTGTGGCAAGGAATGAAAAAGAAGAAAGAGAAAGCAAAAGAAATGGAATAGAATACAAAGAAAAAGAAAAGAAGCTATTTTTTATCAAAAGAAGCTACTTTCTATCAAATGTAAATATATCAGGTGTGTGCACTTCCCAATCCAACACAGACATGAGATTGGCATTTTTAAGGATGTGCTTTTTCATCTTAGAATGGTCCTGAATGATCATAGGACCTCCCACAAAGTATAAGTGAGTAACTAGTAATCCAAGACAGTTTGGGGATGGTTTTCTGACTTTTCCCTAATATATCCTCTAAATCAGACACTCATTTAAACCAAGTAACCATACATCTGAAGCCTGAATCCGTGGAAAAAGAAAACAAGGTGTTAGATGATAGCATATTCACCAGAATACTAGTTGTTATTCTTGTCTCTTCTTGAATATGCACCAATGCGAAAATCCTTTTCTATAACCTACTTATCTCTATGTAAGCCTATACCTATGAGCCGCTATTGTCAAATTCTTGATGAGCAACAGCATAGGTTCCTCACCCGCCACCTCCACCCCCCAAACAAAACTCACCCACAGATGGCCCAACTAGTTTATGACAAAAAGAACCACTGCACAGATTGAGAGAACACGAGCAAGTGCATCTTTCTTTTACCTATTCGATGTCTGCTAAGCAAGAATACACAAGTTTCTCTAACTGAGACAAAATCAGAAAACGCAGTAAACAAGAAAAGGATGCCTCTAATTAGATCTCATATTTAGGTTTGACTCATGATGACCCACTCATATTATGACAAAACATGGCTTCTCATGCAAATAATTTTACTTTATAATTCTGTAAAATAATCTCATTAAATTTTTTTCTGCAAATATCTCATTAATTTTATTTTCAAGTCCAACTTTTTTCATTTCCCCTCCTTCGAGCTTGACAGTTAACTCGTCCCAAAAGTTCATCTTCCATTCCTTTCTCCAGACAGTAAACTCCATGAGATAATATCACGTCTTTTTGCTGGTAATATCGATGCAATATTACTGTAGGTTGTAGTTGTAACAAAAAGTATGGATGGGAACAATTCTAAATCTAATGTGAGAAGAAGAGAAAATCAAGGGAGAAAACATCAAGGATGGCACATCAAAAGTGAAGCAGCACCAACAGGAGACCGAGGTAGGAAATACAGAGGAGACATGCCTGGTGATGATATGAACTGACAGTTTTCTTGACCTTTTTATAATGACGATGAACTTTCTTTGTGTAAGGTTGCAAGAGAATCCTTGCTTTGTCAATATGAGGTTTCATCACCAGTGAGACTTGGTCAACATAAGGGTCTGCGACTTTCCTAACTTCCTGCCAAATTAGTAGGCTGATATGAATAATCATGCTGACCATAGTCATTGAACATAGATGCAAAAACAAACATACCTGGACGAAAGGTTGGATGGCCTCCTGTGCATTCCTAATATGAGGTTCCATAAACTTCTTGGATTCATGATAAAGGTGAATAGTCTTAGTCTTGAGCCTCTGTATATGAGGCCCGGCATCACGAGCAAATTCCACTGAACGCTCTTTCATAGCTGGGATCCATTTCTTCAAATGAAACAACAGGGAATCAGGGAACAATTGAACACAGAGAAGCATAGTATACATATTATTTCATTGTCGGAAATGAAAAACCAACAAAAAAAATCTTAACTATAAATTATCCTCTCCCAGACCTATCAATAGAGAAATAGATGCAAAGAGTAATGCAAATATAGGGAAGACACAAAGAAGGGGAGTCAAGGTGACCACAGCGACAAACTAGACAACAGAACTATAGACTATCAAAGAAATGATGCCTCCTTTGGTAGAAAGGAGAAACTAAAAGGGAATGGCTTACTGTTTTCAATGAGTGAATATGAGGCTCTGCCATCTTTACTACTTCAGATTTGGTCTCCAGGGCCTGAAGAAATCATTGTTAAAAAGATTGAAATCTATAATGCAGAATAGATATCTCAAGAATAGTATAAAGAACAAAGCGTAATTTGACCTAAATGAAGGACTGATTAATTCGAAGCATTAGCAGAAGAACAAAACCTTTTTTAAGGTCAGATCCAAAGCTGGTCGTCCGTGCTTATTCCAGTAATTTATAACAGTTGACTGCACAATCACGATAAATCAAAATGGATAAAGAGAGACTCTCTTATAGTATGCAAAAGAATAAGTATAATCACCCGAAAATGTACAAGATGAACAGCAAGCCAAGGTGGAAGCCATCCTTCTTTAACCTGGTTTCACAACAATAATACATCCAATCAAATTCCAAAAAGTAGAGGACATGCGACTCAGTGAGTAGTTAATTGTTTTTCCTTGAGTCATCACACTCTGATTTTATCAGGTTCCCATCAGTTTTTTGGTTAGTTATAAAATATCAGAACCCCACCCCTAATTGATCCAATGGGAAATAACTCACTTGGAAAAAAGGAAGAAGAGAAATAGAGAAAGAAATACGTACAGAGTAAAGAAGCAGAAAGAATACAATAAGATATTTTGGTCTTCAAGGTCAATTTTGATAGTTAATGCCATCATCCAAATTTTAGATGGAAGAGTGTATGAAACCAGGGGATTGGAAACTTCCCAGAGAAAAATGGAACTAAAAAGAGGATAAGAACCTCATTGCAGTAGAAAGACATCATTGGGGAAAGATATTTCTAGAAATATTTGAAATCAATGACAGACCAAATACAAGTAAAAGTAGGGAAAAAAAAAAGAAATATGATAATTTCAAAACTACTGATTCTACCTCCTCAAGCTGCTCAGACACAGAAGAAGCCTCCAATTTAGCCTTCATCATTTCTTCCTGAAGCCACCTAAAGTATTAGTACCCTAAGCGAATCAGCATTTCCTATAGTTAAAAGAAAGTAAGTAATGCAAACCTCTGCAACTTGAAGAGCACGTTTGGTCTTACGGATCCTGGCATTCTGCTCCTCATTTATCCGTTGTAGCTAAAACCAGACATGCATACAATACAAAGTGATGTCAATTCCTTAGGAAATGAATGCAAAAAGGACAGCATGAGCATCAACCAAATAAGAAAAGAAACTAGAATGATGAATATCTCTCGATCCCTAATATGAAAATTCAAGTAAACAACACATACACTTTCAAGTTTTAGAGTCAGTTCCTGTATTTTCTCCTCTGCTTCAATTGTACTGTGTTCCAGAATAGCTTTCTTCTCGTTTTGTGCTTCTGTTTCCCTTCTAAGAACATCTATCTGCACATCAGCAGAATATTAAGGAATGCAGCACAATATCAGTACAAAGAAGCCAGCTTAAACATAACTAACCTGGCGCTCAAGTTCAGTGGCACGCACATTAGCCTTAGCAACCAGTTCTTTTGCAGTAAGAGATCCTTTTTCCTAGTGAAGAAGATAGGTATATATCAACTTATCAAGTTAATGTCCACTCTAGAGCACATAAATATCCCTGTTTTTTATCACAGTTATCACTGTCTGAATTCATCGTCTTATTCATATACTAGAAAGGACCACTCTCATTTCAAAAGTTGTCTTGCCAAACCTGAAATAACTGAAGTTCACTTTGTAGAGAGGCCAATTTGGCTAATTTCAAGTCAACCGTACTCTCCAGCTCTTTGATTCTCTCATCCTTCGATCTCAGTTCACGAGTACTCTCGTCAATGCGTGATTCTTCATCCAAGGAAAAGGAAAGAAAATTGAGCTGTTAATTAGAAGGGAAAGAATTTTACTATTGCACATGACCCAGATTATTCGTCGTTACTCCTACAGTAAATCAGCATTTGTCTGGAGTTCATTAGTTTGGTTAAAAATTTCAGTATAGGAACAAGAACCAGATTTGAAGAATTTATATTTTGAAAGAACTCCTAATTTGTTCCCACAGGAGAAATGTTGAGCATTGGAATGACATGGGCTCAAACAGACTGAACTGGATAATAGAGGCTTCATATAGCAAATTGCAACTAGTTTGGGGTGAATCATAGTTGATTGATTGAAATCACTCAATAATTTTCCAACAAAATAGCCAGATCGACCAAAAGACAAAGGGCTAATTTAGTTTACAACAAGAGATACACTGAAAGTCTAAAGCCCATATAACTGATAACTCTAAGTAGTTTTATACTCGAAAAACGTTCCAAATAGTGACAAATAATTGTTCATTTCTTCCAAATCGAAAAAGAAATGTTAAGATCAGAATGCAAAATTTCCTATTTTCTATCTTAATTAAAGACCAGGTCAAGATGTTTCATTAAACCTTTTATCAGAAAATCAACATTCACTAAAATTTAATCTGTAGAAATCCACTGCACCAAGGAAGCCAGTATATTGTATTACCTTAGGGCTCATTTGGTCAAGAATAAGTACCACAATGCATGTATAAAATTTGTATCAATTCTATATGTTGCTTAGTTGTTGATCTTCAACCTAGATAAAATTCATTATAACTTATACCATGTTTGGTTGGTTTTTTCCTAATATACACAAGACTAATCTTAACTTATGCTATGTTTGGTTGCTTTTTTCCTTGGTGGTATAAATAATACATGCATACAACAACAACATCAACAACATAGCCAATATAATCACAAAGTGAATAATACATGCATGAGAAAATCTATGTATTAATTTATGCAAAGTATGTTGCTCAGACTCTTCAAAAATGTCGTCGGATCCTCCAAAAATAGTGTATTTTTGTAGGATCCGACACGGGAGTGGCAACATTTTTAGAGAGTTCGAGCGACTTAGAGGTAGAATATTGAATAGCAATACATGTATTAGTAATATGAATTAAAGAATTAAAAGTCAAAAATCCCTCTTCATACTATAGGCTAGGTTGTTAAAAAATATTTTATGATAAGCACGGTATCTGGATCAGCTTGTGTGAACCTGACTAATTCCACGGGATGTGTGTCACCTCCCACCAGCCATAGCTATCATGTAACTTTGCTCACTATTGCTAAGAATCAAGTAGAGAAAAATCCCATAGTTGCTGAAATTTGAACATTAGATCTCATGGTTCTTAACCTAATTTATTGATTACTAGGTCACACCCTTGGGGGCAAAATTATTTTATTCTAAAAGTTGGAATTTTTTTTAAATTACACATCGTATAATAGCCCCTTGGAGTAACTGGTAAAGTTGTTGTCATGTGACCAAGAGGTTACAAGTTCAAGCTTTGGAAACAGTCTCTGGCAGAAATGCACGGTAAGGCTGCATAAATAGAACCTTGTGGTCGGGTCCTTCCCTGAACCCTGCGCATAGCGGGAGCTTTAATTCACCAGGCTTGCCCTATTGTATAATTAAAACTAAATATTCAATAAAGAGTAATCTCTACATTGCAATATTGTATACTAATTCATTTATAACTAATTTATGCACAACTGATCCTTACAAAAATAATCCATGCATTATTAATCCTAGCATTTCTAATCTTTGCACAACTATTACCTAGATAACAAATCCCTATGCCTACATAAATCTAACCAGCAGCCAAACCACCGCTTAGTTTTTAAAAAACTATAGCTGAGAAACTAGAGGTTTCCAGAAAACATTTCCGCTATACTAGGAATACATACAACTAAAGTATGCTTCTTCATTTTCAATCTTCCTCCTACATAGACCAAAGTAGGGGTGGAAAAAATCAACCCAACCCCCCAAACCCATCCATGTTTCTACAGGTTGGGTCACTGACCCATTGTTGAGTTGACCCAACAGGTTGAAACCAATTGGGTTATGACCGATTGTTCAACCTATTTTGGGCAGGTTGGATCTTAATTCAGTATTTAATTTAACCCGTTTAGACCCAACCCGCCCCATTTGCCACCCCTGCACCAAAGCAACTGCAATCCATCTAAGTGGACTTCAAAGTTCAAACTAACACTGCTATTTCACTTAAATTCTTTAAATTATCAAAAGAATCAATCTTAATCTCAAATTAGTTGCGGATGTATCAGCTATATCCGTTACACTCTACTTGGGCCAGAGAAGAAAAATGATACATTTATGAGTAAACCCAGTTCAGCTTGAGAGATTCAACTTCCAAAAGACGATTAAAAAAATTACTAAGCCCAGTTCCAATTTTGAGTAAACACACCATATATAAATAAAAATTGGGTATACGAGAAACCTAAAAGGGAAATCTTGGAGTTGAGTTGGTCAAGCTGGAGTCTGATAGATGAATCTGCATCTGAATCAACAACGGATTCTGAATCAGCAACTTCATTTGATGAAATTGTTGTCAAAATTTGGAGAAATAGGAATAAGTATAGAAGCAGTTTCAAGAACGCCATCTTTGCACTGAGACTTTGCGCTTGACTTTTCTTCTTTCCAGAGAAAATGTAGTGACGGTTTTGGACTCTTGGGTTTTTGAGGTTTAAAGTTGGGAGTCGCTTGATTTTACTATTTTAGCCATGTCCTTAATTTGCCAACTAGGACAGTTGGGTTTCTAAAAATAAAAAGGAAAAATCACGCGAATAAGCAAACATATATTAGTAAATTAGGTAATATAGTTATAGTTTGAATTGACTATAGTTCATGGCAAATATTTAGTTGTAATTATAATTTGAATTTCGTACAATTCGTGTGATTTATATAAACGATGTGCGTAGTTATACAAAAGTTGTACACGAATCAAATTGCATGACGAAATGTACAAACACTACGAAGTGCATAGCAAATTATACAAATGTTGTGTACGAATTGTATAGAGAAATATATAAACCTTATACAAAAACTACAAATTGTATAGCGAATTATACAAATTTATACAAATATTGTGCGAATTATACAAATATTGTTATAACTATGGCTGCGAAATATAATTATCCAAATTATAGTTACGAAACATAATTAAGGTACTTTTGAGTAGTTATATGCGAAAATTCCTCAAATAAAAATACATTGTCCACATTTGAATTCAAGGTGAATTTTGAGACCTAAATCATTGATCCAACCTATTCTTATATTTATACTAGTGGTGAAAGCTTGTGCTAGCACGAGCCCAATATAAATTATTTTTTATTCTCGATTTATGTGATATCGATATATTTTTCCTATATATTTTAGAAGATATTGTAAAATTATATTGAAGTAGCTAAAGAAATATTATAAAGTCGCTAAACTAGATACATCGTACGCAGTTGCGTTGAAAAGATTAAATCAAAAATCCCACAAATTATTTTTTATTGACTCAGCGAAAGCTACTCATGCAAGCAGCCAATATAAATTTTTCCTTAGTCCCATATCAAAAATTTATTTATCAATATAAATGAACTTCTCGATTTAATTCAGCAACATTTTTTACCACTAAAAGTAAGACAAACAAAATATAACGAAAGAACCATCAAGAATTACGAATGTATAGGGATTTACATTTTCATCTGGCAATTCAGCACATACGAACCAATCATATGCTTCTGAGGTTAGTAATTTGTAATTCTCATTAAATATTATAAGAAAATGAGCATGAGGAAGGCCTCACTTTTGAAATTCCACTGTATACATAAAATGCAGCAACTTTAGCAAATATATGTTTTTTTAGTATATCATTTTTCAATTTTTCTAATTTTGCTTGAAACACTCTACTTACAAGATCAGGTTTGTTTTGTACTTCGTCTGTTGGCAGAAGATTTTCTTCTATTTCAGGCCAAAAAGAATTACATGTTATAGTTAAAAATATGTCAGGTTTTTCAAAGCGTTGTACCAATGCAATGACATTCATATATCGGAGTCTGGAATCAAAATAGAAATTTTCAATAAAAATCAAAACAGAAATCAATTTCTAGATGACACCAAAACGGCAAAGGCGCACTGACAAGTGCGCTTGCCTAATTTTCCATTAACCTATCCCTTTTCCATCTTCTTGTGGATAGCGTCTGACCTTATCTGCGCCCTGTAAGGCGCGACTGTCAGTGCGCCTCATAAGGCACTGCTGACGTGACGCTCCTCTTAAACTCATGCATTTATATAAATTGAATGAATTCTCACATTTCCTATCTCACATTTCCTACAATTCTCACATACATTCACTTCCTTTGATTTTTCTTCTAATTATCACTCACTAATAATATCCTATTTTACTAATTTTCTCATACTCAGTCACTTTTTATGAAGGTATATATTCATACATTATTTTTTTAGTTTTAACATAATTATAAATTTATATAGAGAGCAATACTAATAGTTTTTTGTATAATTTTTTTATGTATTAGATGAATCAAAATAAATACTTAAATTCTGGGCCGATGCAATCCGATGTTTTGGTACTTCAGCAGCGACATTGTTCACAAAAGGTTTGGGACAATCAATTACTGGAAGAAGAAGCACTTTTACAGGTGCGCCGACAAGATAGTGACTTGTGGGAGCACTTAAAAAATAATCCACTTCATCCTCATATTTTAAATTAATTTAATTATATTGATTTTGAAGGTGTTCTTCAAGTAGGTAATATTAATTGCGATAGCAGAGTGGTGACTGATTTAGTTGAAAGGTGACAGCTTAAAACGCGTACCTTTCATATGAGAACTGGTGAAGCAACAATAACCTTGCAAAACATGAAAATTATGTTTGGCATGGTTGTTGATGGAACACCAGTTCTTCTTCGTGAAAGTTGTATATTAGATGGACCTACGAGACAAAATTTAATTTTTTAGTTAACAGGCTGGTTTCCCCCAGAAACCTTCTTTCAAGGATGCAGAATTTATACCAAAAAAACTAATTACTTATATAAAAAATATTAATAAAATAAATGATTATTCTACTGAGCTAGAGGTGCAATAAAGATTTCAACTATACCTATTTTGGCTCCTTGGTAAATTGTTACTAACTGACAAGTCCGACAGCAAAATAAATTCTGATTTATTTGTTGAAATGCGTGATCTAAAGGCAATGTCAAGACAAGCTCGGGGAGCTGCCATTCTTCCTTTTTATACGTTTCATTATGTCGTGCATCTTTGAGCGAAATTGTTGACGTGTGTGTTTTTGTATCATTACTGCAGGCTGATCGTATTTTTACTTGGTAACGATTTATTCATCATTTTTTAAACAAAAATAATGAAAATATTTATTATTTTTTAGGTGTGGGCATGGGAGCGTATTATCCCTCTACAACTTGAAGCACTGCCTCTAGAGGGACCAGCACTCTGGCACGTAAATGGATTGAAAGATCATCTCATCAAAATGAGGCTCGAAATATTATAGAAATAATTAGAGATGTTTTAGACAACTTACAATCCGATCAGGTACAGTTTGGTATTCTTTTGATACTTAAAAAATAAAAAAGTTAAAAAATTTTTGCCTACTAACCTTTTCAAAAAAAAATTTTAGTTTATTTGGCAGCCTTATTTTGAAGTAGTTATCAATATGTTGCGGGAACAATATGTCGAGGACATTGTGTATGGATGTCTAAAGTGCCACTCATTTTTGGAATTTATCGTGAGTGGCACATGGTTGACCGTGTAGTTAGACAATTTGGTCTGGTACAACATATACCACAAAATGTGTTTTATTCTATTGACCAGTACAAATTGGACGAGACAAATAAAATAACACAAAAAGTGGCACAAATATTAACATATACAGAAAACATATGGAATAATAGATTAGAACATGTTGTACATCAAAATAATAATGTAAATGAAAATGAATATCATTTTTGGTATTTACAACATACATGTATCTTGATTGCAAATTCATGTACTGTTCAACGTGGATATCGACCTACTGGAGGAAGAAATGAGGCACTGGTATGTAAAATTATATATTATTTTTTTAAAAAAATATATCATGCTACGTAATTAATAATTTTTTTTGAATATTTTAAAAACTTATAGGCAATGGGACATGAAAGAATATATAGAATCAGTCAAATTCTTGAAATGATAACATTGAGTCAGCTCAAATAAGAAATTTTACAAGAGAAATGGCAGGTTACGGTAGAGATTTTGTGAACGCTGCCCATTTAAGTGCACGGTTGAATTTTCAACAACAGTATCCTCCACCAAATGAATACCAAATACAACTACCTGTTTATAGAACTGCTTCACGAAGCAGAGGAAATATTCATGATCAAGAAAGTAGTAGTGAATTTTCGGGGAATGAATTTGTCGACAACACTACTTTGTCATTGCAAACTCTGACCATTTCATATTATCCAATTCTCTATTATGGTGGAGCATCAACTAGTGTACCTAATTATACTCCACAGTGATTTTCAGACTCCTAATGTTCGAAGTGTGGATTTTGACTTTTTTGGCTTTGAAAATATGAAATTTACCCAAAATGTTGAAAGATGTCAATTTGAAAACTCACCCATTGATTATGGGACATTAAATTTTTCGACGGTAAGCATTTATTATGCCTTATAAATAAATATTGAAAATTAAATTGGTAATAATATGATAACAGGTGTTTATCTTTTTACAGGATATGTCACAAAGTCAAAATTATGTCGATGAACAAGATGATGAAGAAAATGAAAATCAATCATCAGAACAATATGTATGTACTACATTTACAAAATTTTACATTTTTAAAGGTTAAGTTCACTTACACTAATGACTTTATTTAGGACATTAATAATCCACGAAAAATAACAAGACCACATGTACCAACCATATGTGGAATGGGTACACATAAACAACGACCGCATTGTGGGAGATGATAAGTTCGGCTCTGTCATTTTCATGTAGAAACTATTTTTTTTTTCATGTCCTGAAATGTAGCATTCAACATTAAATTGTATAAGAAAATTAATGTAAGCCTCATTATTTAACTTTCTGACTTATCCTTTTTTTAAAGTTTTGTATTTTTTTATTCACGGATGATATGTACTACTACTACTATTTGCACCCACCCCATCTACTTAGATATGTACCACTAGCACTATTATTTGCATGTGAAAACATGTAGAGATAAATGACAAAAAATCAAAGTCCAACAATCTTTAATAATGTAGTCATATTATTGGACTATGTCCAAAATAGAAACACACACACACAAAAAAAAAATCTTAATGCTACTGAGACTGAGACGCAGAAAAGTTTATGGTATATGTATCTATATATATGTAGCACCTCTTAAAAATCTTAAGAGGTGCGTTATAATTTTGTGAAAAATACTTTAAAAAATACTACAAATCAAATAAACTTTATCTTAGAATATCTAAAAACTGTGTTAAAGTTATTGACTCTAAAAATTTTACATGGATAATATAATTTGAGAAACAAACACACATTGGTGTAAAAGATATGATTAAGTAGGGACATTGCATGTACATGCATGCCTATAAATTACAAAAAATGTCACGGGTGATATGTACTACTACTACTACTATTTGCGCCCACCAAATCCACTTAGATATGTACTATTAGCACTACTATTTGCATGTGAAAACATGCAAAGATAAATGGCCAAAAATCAAAGTCCAATTTTTAATAATGTAGTCACATTATTGGACTATGTCCAAAATACAAACACATACACACACAAAAAAAAATTCTTAATGCTACCGAAACGCAAAAAAGTTTATGGTATATGTATCTATATATATGTAGCATCTCTTAAAAAACTTTAGAGGTGCGTGATAATTTTGTGAAAAGTACTTTAAAAAAATATTACAAATCAAACAAATTTTAACTTAGAATATCTAAAAATTGTGTTAAAGTTATTGACTCTAAAAAATTTACATGGATAATATAATTTGAGAAACAAACATGCATTGATGTAAAAGATATGATTAAGTAGGGACATTGCATGTACATGCATGTCGATAATAATATTAGTATTAATTCTTAAATGAGTATATGACAATTAATTCCATAAAAGTGAGTATGTGAAAATATATTGGGTGAAAGGTAGAATGCGGATAGGGTTTAGGAGGAAATGTCTGACCCTGCCTGCACCTTATAAGGCGCATTGACAGCCACGCCTTACAAGCCGCACTGACAGTCGCGCCTTACAAGGTGCAAGTAGGATCAGACGCTGTCCACAAGAAGATGGAAAAGGGATGGGTTAATGAAAAATTGGGCAAGGCGCACCTGTCAGTGCACCTTTGCCTTTTTGGTGTCATCCGAAAATTGATTTCCGTTTCAATTTTATTGAAAAAAAATTTATGTTTTGATTCCGGACTCCCATATATCATCGACGCATATCTCTTGGACCTCTTGTAAAGCTAAGTGGAAGTATGCGTTGTTTTCCTATATGTGATGCTTCTCAGCTTTCTCCTCGACGCAAAATATCCGCAATTCCTTCTGGTATGTCAACTCTAAATAAATCTTGATCATAAGAAGCAAAGTTTAATCGTCTAGTCCAACTCCAAAAACATGTATATACCAATTATACTTGTTCTATATGCACATATGTCATCTTTGCTCTCACTTTCTACACAAAAATTATGATCGTCAATCACAATCAATTATACATGGAAGACTGCTACTATATTGTATCATGCATCCCGCATGAACTTGTCGTTGAAATTTTGAGAAATCTTCCTACCATGTCTTTAATGCGTTCAAATGTGTTTCAAAATCTTTTTGCTCCATCATATCAGAAACCTTATTTATTGAATCGCATCAAAAAAATTGTGTGACTCAATTCCTTGTGAATCGCCCCAAGGTGTCTTTCTATAAGTTATCAAAAGTAGAAGAAGGTGATGAAGACTTAGCTACTTATCAATTACAATACTTGTATCAACCATGTTTTAGTGATCTTACCTTAATACAATCAACCAATGGCCTAGTTTGTCTATGGAACCATCTTGGAAAAGTTGCTATTTGCAATCCTTTCCTGAACCAATATGTCTTCCCGCCTATGAGGATGCTAAAATGGACAAGAGTGGTGTTCATGATATTGTCCTTGTTGGTGTCTCTATTAGAATTTCAAAGGTGCAACAGTTGTTGCAGGATTTCTTTAATGAGAAGGAACTTTGCAAGAGCATCAACCCAGACGAGGCTGTTCCATATGGAGCTGTTGTGCATGCTGCAATCTTGAGTGGTGAAGGGAATGAAAAAGTTCAGGATCTTTTGCTATTAGATGTTACCCGTCTTTCCCTTGGTCTGGAAACTGCTGGAGGTGTTATGACCACCTTGATTCCTAGGAACACCACAATTCCAATTAAGAAAGACCAGGTCTTTTCGACCTATCCTGACATTTCATTTTCAATTTAAATGAAATAAATAATTAATTGAAAATAAAGTAGAAGAAATTGATCATACCATGAAAAATATATTTTTACTATTTTTATTTTTGTATACTTTATAAATAATATATTAATGTAACATACAGTTAAACTATGGTCAGTAATTTGATCATTAATATTAAGCAATTTTAGATTTCAATTATAATTTTACGTTAGGCCATGTTAACACGGGCCATAATAATATAGAAAACTAAAGATTTGCTGACCAAATGCAAAAGGAGAGGTGAAGAATAGCCACCTGTCACCATCAAAGAAAGGAGCCAAAGAAATACTGCACAAATGTCACGTAAGCCTTAATGCCTAAGCAGGCATGACCACGAGACAAACAGCTTAAGCTCCTAACTGTGATTTCTTAAATAAGGGAATACATTAAAATTTAAAAAAAGTCTCATATATATAATGTAACTTTTTATTTAGAATGTTGGGGTGAATACATTCAATTCTTTTTATATTTGTGTTTGCTTATAATTTTTTATTTATTTTCATCACCTAATTCACATTTAAATAAATGGTCAAAAGTCTTTTTTACCCTTACCCAAATATTATAAAAATGAATCGAAGTTATTTTGACATAAAATTACCTAAAATAAACTAATTGCATTTACATTTGGAATTAGTTTAGTGCACCTGTTGGAATTAAACATACTCAATTTGTAACACCCGGTAATTATCAAAATACCCTAGAACGGAGACATATGCGTAACGCATCTTCCCAAGTTCGAAGGAAAAATTCGAGACTGAATTTACGAGCAACGCGAAAAATCGAGTCAGAAGATGGCCTCGACCCGATTTAGGAGCAACTGTGTCAAAAATTAATTTTCACAAAATTGACCAAAAACAGCAAGGGTATGCGATAGGGCCGCGACGCAGACCCAAAATAGTGAGGGTACGCGACAGCTCCGCGATGTGGGCCCATCGCTGACCCACACTTATATATTTTCTCAATTTTTCGACGGGATTGAATTTCTGAAATTTCACAGGTGCGCAACTGGTCCGCATCGCGGACCTGTTATCACACCTGTTTACCAAAGTTTAAAATTTTAAATATTTTGAGGGATATTCTGGACTTTTTCTAACCCCTCCAAAACTTGAAACATAACCCCTTTTAGGTTGTTTTGATGAGTAAATAGGGCCAAAAACCCCATCCTAAGTTCTTCTTCACAATACTTGAAAGTTAGGGCTTGAGGGAGAAGAAAGAAACATGTAAGATTGGAGAATTCAAGGAGAATTCTTGACGGGTGATTTGAAGAGCTTTATTTCAGGTATGTAAGGCTAAACGAAAACATGAGATTATTCTTCCATGTACCCCATAGATGAGAGTTGAAGGTTCTTGAGTCTACATGCATGAGTCTTAATTATTTTCTTGAAAAATTATATTTCTTACATGTATTTTTCATATGTTGATGATCATCATAAACTTGCTTTCTTGAATTGAATATTTTACATGAATTATTGCATTAACCCTACTTATTATTTCTTAAAGATTGCATGAAAGAAGATAGGGATTGAGTCTAGAGCGTTGATTGAGAATGTGATTGAGATGTGAGAATGATGATGAGCTGATAGAACTTGATAGTTCCATCAGTTTCCATAAATGAACTATAACGATTTGTTTATTCGATTATTCCCTAATGACTATTCAAATCCTTGAGCTGTTGATTGAGATGTTGATTGATGGGATGATTAGAGTCTCTACGAGACTGACTGAAAGATTAGCCTCCATGAGGTTGATTGAGATGGTTTGATTGAATGATGAGAGCCTTCAAGGCTGAATTGAGATAAGTCAATTAAGATGTATTGACTGGATAGATTGTTTTATGAGCATTGAGTCATGGGAGGAGTATCAAGCACCGAAAGAGTAATAGTTTGTCCAACTCGCACTCTCAAACTATGTAGCCAAGCGTAGGTAAGGATTAGAACCATTGCGTCTCATTATGGTTCCCTCTGGATAATGTCCCTGAATAATAGATGACTTAACTTTAACAGATAGTTGTTGTCCCTAGTGGATTCGATTCGTTCCCTACCTGGAAAGTATGGAACGATTGTGGCAACAACAATAGCTAGTTGTACGATCACTGGCTCATAAGTGATCACTGTCGGATAAGAGAAACTCCCAGAAATTTCCTACCTTAAGTACTCTGAGTCGAGATGTGATGAGAAGAGATGAGATGTGATGAGATGAGTTGAGATGAGTCCTTCTGAGACGAGTCTGATTTGATTGATGAGTTGATAAGTTGATGGATCAATTATCTACTCTTTTTTCTTGCTTTAGATAGACATTTGACATGTTGATTGCTTTATATGTTGAGTTGATATTGTTTCTATATTGTTCTACCTGTTTCGGTTTCACTCAACTATTTTACATACCAGTACATTCCAAGTACTGACATCCCCTTTTGGACTGCATCATATTATGATGTAGATACGCAGGATAGATGTCGTCAGCAGGTGAATCGTTAAGGATCTTTGAGCGTTCAGCAGATTGGTGAGCCTCCCCTACTTCGGAGGATTCATTGCATTATTTTTCTCATGCTTTAGAGTTAGAGTTGCTTATCTTTTATTTTGATTGAGGTAGTCATGTGTCTGTCATTGGCACCACTTAATAGTGATAGAGGCTTCAGAGACTAGAGTCGAATGTTGATTGTCCAGATTGTGAGATGTGCCCATTTATTCTTCCTTATCTTCCGCTGATTAGTAAGATTGTTGATTGAATGAATGTGATGAGGCCAAGTGGTTCGCTTGGGGACTAGCAATAGTCTCTGGGTGCTGGCTACGTCTTAGGTCCCCTCTCCGAGCGTGACACAATTTTTCATTAGAAATGTACTTAAGATACTTCAAGTATGCATGTCTAAGAAAATGTTCATTGCTATGGGGAGGCCAATCTCAACTCGCAAAGTTTAGAATAAAGACTCAAATAAGTAACATATATCTCGTTATCCAACAACTCTTAATTGGTGCTAATGTCCCCTTTCTAATTTGTAAAAATAATAAGGTTTGAGTCAAATTTCACGACAAATATGGAGAAACAGACACTAATTGGATGAATATCGGATTGACATTCTATTTCTATTTCGTAAGAATCAAAAAGTAGTTGACATAACACGATATTTTACTTTGATTAATGATTTGGACAATGACTTCCAAGACAAAAAAGAGCTTCCAAGAAACACACAATGCCAGGTGGTTGAATAATGAGTGCCGAAGCACCCACCATAATCAGCATTCGAGAAGGCACGTAATCACGAATGTAATATTAATGAAGGCCTATCGTTGTTGTCGTTTAAAGATAATAAAAAAGCTGATAAACAATTGTAAGATAAAAGGCGTCAAGGTTTAAACACAAACTGATCAAGAATATGAACGATATGAGTAATAGAATTTTTTGATCTTGAGAAAGAGATGTGAGAGATTGTTTCAGTTGATAGATTCACGCATTATTACGGTAGGAGACAAATGAAATCTCCTTATATATATTTATATTTGGGAAGATGAAATATAAGAAAAAATTAATAAGTCAAAATAATCAATGAAAATTTAGATAAATATTACTATTTATTAGATTGATATAAATAACACTTGAATCGAAACCACTTCAGCAGCGTGAAATGTTTCTCTAGGATTAAACAAGCTTTTTTCTAAATACTTAGAGGATACAGGAATCAACAAAATATAATTATTAAAAAATTAAGCAAGTCGGAAGGGAGATTATAATAGTAACTTAAAATCACAAGAAAATATATAATAAAAAAGTATAGTAGCTTTCTATTCTTTTTCACTCTTTCTTACTCGCTTCTTACTCTTGTTATTGTTATTCATAATGCCAAGAAAATGACATATATATAGAGTTGCAAAAACTTGGCATTAGGTGTCATGCATGGTCTAGTTTTTGCCAAACATTTGACCTTAAACTTGTCATGATATATGTCTTTGTATTTACCATGTATTTAGCTATTTATTACTATGCAAGAGTGAATATTTGTCTTATAATATTTGTGTACATAAAATATTTTATGTTATTATTAATAACATATTTTATAACTAAATAATAATACAATAAAAATAGTTATAATATTTTTAAAGTATCAAATAATTACTATATTGATAGATCCTTTAAAGCTATTCCCACACTGTAGGTGCAGATGATATAGGAGTGAGATTCAGAAAAACGGTATTGTTCACTGACTCCATACTCCAGGTCGGTACCTTTGAGTCAAACACACATCATTTAGAAATGACTATTGAATTGTTTATGATTTTTAGTTTGCTCAAGGTAACATACATAAATTTTAATGGATTAAATTCATATAAAATTTAAATTAAATTCATGATCATTTAAATTGAATTAATTAATTTGGACTTCACAAATTAATAAGTTTATTTTATTAATTTCAAGTCCAAGCATCACTTCGTTTTGAAGTCTAAACTTATGTCACGTGTCAAGATGACTTGGCATTATAGTCCAATTCAACACCAACAAGAAAATGTCACGTGTTCTCGTGATGTGACAATCCTGGTCAAAATTCAACAACCAATCAAAAATCAATCTAATTATATAATGTTTGTGATAAGCTTGATAACTTATAAGAAGCAATCAAAAGAATACAAAAGAGTTCATCCACATTTGGACTGTCTCCCTCCTATAACTATAAATAAGAGAATTACATTAGGACATTTTCTCCAAGCATTGGAGAAAAGCTACAACACCTACCTACATAGCTCTTCGAAGAGGTGCTCAACGGAGTTCTTCCCGAAGTGTTGCCGACATTCTTAGAGATCAAACACATCGCAAGGATGTCTACATCATCCTACATTCGAGAAATACACGACATTCTTGGAGATCAAACACATCTTAAGGAGGTCTACATCATCCTATATTCGAGAAATACGCTACTATCAGCCCTCAAATTATGAAAACACGTCAGGAGAGAAGAATCTAGAGAGAACAACGGAATTATACTCACTAAAAATTCATCAATAAAATTATCTTTTTCTTTTATTTATTTGATTGCAGTTAATTTTTCGCGTTTACGAAAATTTGTTGTGAACAAATATGAACCCAAAGCTCTTTTTCCTTGAGAAAACTTTGAAAATATGAAGTCCACAAACATAGTTCTTTCTATCTTCGGGCATTAATTATGTGAATTCATTTGAATGAAATGGAAAGGGAAACAGAATATGAAGAGAGGAAAACGAAGAAAGACACTCGTAACTAATATCATGTTGGGTATTAAAGATCTGCAAAGTTTGAAGTAGAAGAATAAGGAAGAAGAAGACGATGAACAGTGAATCGGTTTAGAGAGAAGACTGAGAAAATTGTTTTTAGAGAGAGTATTTTTTTCGTGGTAAACCCCAAAATTAATTGGGTAACCTCCACGGCAACAGGATATATATATTAATGATATCCGGATATTTACAATTACACAGAATACAAGTATACACGGAGAATAAACAGTAGCACCTAAATTTGGGTTGAGGCTCCGCCCCGAACCCCAGCCTTCGGATGGGGGGCTCCCGCCCCCCATACCCCCTGACAACCTCACCGCGAAGATTAAATCGCGATAGCTACTAAATATATTATCAGGCTCCACTACCTTACATATCATACGACAAGGAAAAAGATCTCAATTTTCTAAATTTTTAGAATGAAGAAGATTTATCTCCTAACACTATATATAGTACAAAATTGTGCATGATAAATACAGTTAAAGAAAATTCCACACTAATATTATATAATCTATAATCTATTTCCTAAACTAGAATTAGGCCTATAGCTGATTAGTACCAAATGCAAATTGATGGTGATTAACAGAGCTTACTTTTCTTATACTCAAATTGTGAAGATCCTGCGAGCCATAAATATGCTAAACTATTTGAAATCATTGATACTATGCTCTATTTTTAGATGATATTTAGAGCTAGCATATGAGACTCAATATTGTCAACTTAGATTTTTACCCAATAAAGATCTGGGTAAAATTACGTAAAATTAAACTGATTAGTCCACTTTATAGAATTTTGTCAAATACTAGGCACCTGCCATTTGTCAAACTATTTCGAAAAGAAATAAGTAATTATCAAGTATATAAGCAAGTAAAGAAAATCGAAAAAACAAAAAAAAGGAGAAAGTGTCCTCCATTCTATTATTATTATTTGTAGGCATAATATATAAATATGCCCTTTAATTTGATTTCAATTGACATCTATGATTTTCACCTTTGAGTATGTATAAATAGACACTTAAACTTGTATAAGATTAAACAAGTAGACACGTGTCTAGAGTTGCCAAAATGGACGGGCCAGCCCAAGCTTTGCGGGTCAAAGAATTTAGGGAAAACTAAGTTTGTACAATTTTGAAGCAAACTATTTACATTCATATATCCCTTTACATTTTGTACCCTCATACTACTACAATTTTGCCCCCCTAATATTTAAATTCGCACGCTGCTTGTATGATATACCAATAGGGTATCATAGATGATTAAACTCAATCCTATATGATACCGAAATGGTATAGATATACCGACAGAGTATATAACGAATATATTTTCTACTAATTTAGAGTTTAATAATTTTTTTATTTGTTTCTTATTTATTTCTTTTTAAAAAAAATCTTATATACCAATTGGGTATCAATATACCACCCGAGTATCATAAAGAACTGAGCTCATTCTATATGATACCGCTATGGTATATATATACCGCTAGAGTATATTTTATGGTATTTATGCCGATGTCAGCATGACGTCAGCACACAAAATAAAAATGGGTAAGTGGATAGAAAGGTCAATAGTTTGGGTAATGTATCCATTAAAGGTAAATAGTTTATATTGGGTCTATTAAGGGTAAATAATTTCAACATTAGGTCTATTTTGTATACTTTTTCCAAGAATTTAAAGTGCTAGGACGGACCAACTCTTCATTTGAAAAAGGCCTTGAAATAATCAATTCAATCCAACCCTAGAAAGGTCGCGGGCTGGAGGGGCTAGCCTTGCTTCTTTTGTATAATTTTTCTCTTTTCAGTATAAATTCAAACTTAAAATTTCTACCGCTATATTACGTTTTTAACATGTCTAATGGACAATAATATGTATTACACATATGATTAGTAGTGCTTTTAATTACAATCTCATATCTGAAGTATATAACATCAAGAACATGAGAAGATATTCAAATCAAATAAGACAAATAATGATAATGAATTTGAGTTATCCTATGATGAAAGAAAAATAATAATCTTTTTCTACATATAAATAAGTAAAGGATCTAAAAAACAAACTTGTTAAGTAAAGAACAATCACGCCTTACAACTTTAGTCGTTTTAATCTAAACTATAATATTTTTTTTCCATGAACTGATCCCAATCCGATCCCAATTAAGCTTCAAGGGCTAAGAACTTAATTTGGTCCGACTTATAAGCTTAGTCTTAACTAGGCTTTATAATCATTATCTCAATCCTATCTCAATTATGGATTGAGTTGGGTTGGCCCCATGGGCATAATTGATTTTGTCAGCTCTACACGTGTCCTATATGGCATGCAGAATGAATTTATCTATTAATTTAAATTTTAAATTATTAAAATACCTACTTGTACATTGTTAAAATTAAAAATCATAGTTATCAATTAAAACTAAATTAAGGAACATATATATGTATTATGCCTTATGATATAAAGCTAGTTTTGAAACTCGAAGGGATTAAGGATATACCAAGATGGTGATGAGGTGATTGGTGGACGACTTCAAGGTTTAAAATTATAATGTGTGTTATATGGAGCCCAAATGTGAAATCAAAAATAAAAACTAAAATATTTATGTTATTAAATTACCTATAAGATAATATTATTATTAATATAAATATTACTAGAGGCGATTGGTGGACGAGTTCGAGGTTTAAAATTAAAATGTGTGTTATATGGAGCCCAAATGTGAAATCAAAAATAAAAACTAAAATATTTATGTTATTAAATTACCTATAAGATAATATTATTATTAATATAAATATTACTTATTAGTAAGTGCGAATAAAGCAACTCCAGTATGCATCTCTTCGTCAACATGCCTACTTGAGTCATCTGCTTCCTCGCAGTTATTATATGGAACCCACAAAAATAATTTGTGGGTTCATTAATTTAATACTTTAGAAGCAGCTTCATTATATTTCTTCAGCTGCTACAATTTTGATTTTATGATATTGCTTCAATTATGATTTTGCAATATTAGCCACAATAAATTATTTTGTGAGTTTCTTAATTTAATATTTTCAAAGCAACTCGATTATTTATTTTTGTGAGTTTCTTAATTTAATATTCCAAAGCAGCTTGATTATATTTCTTTGACTGCTTCACTTATGATTTTACAATATTAGTCCAGACAAATTATTTTGCGTGACTCTAATAAATTATTCTTGTGAGTTTTTGAGACCCGCAAAAATTAATTTACGTGTTCATTAATTTAATATTTTGAAAGCAGTTTCAATATATTTCTTCAGCTGTTCCAATTATGATTTTGCAATGTTAGTCATGATAAATTATTTTTTGTGAGTTTCTTAGTTTAATATTTCTAAAACAACCTGATTATATTTCTTCGGATGTTTCAATTATAATTTAACAATATTAGCCTGATAAATTTTTTTGCGAACAAGCAGGCAGTTCACCATTATTATATGAGACCCGCTAAAAAGACTTGCGGGTTTCTTAATTTAATATTTTCAAAGAAGTTCGATTATATTTCTTTCACTGCTTCTAAAATTTGAAAATGCATATAAAAAATCTATTCTCATCACAAAAATTGAGATTAGAAAATATCTGTTGAACTCATGCGGGCACGAACGCTCGTGACTAGTATGTATGATAAGTATTACCCCTGAATATATAGTTGCTTGATAGAAATGTTAGACATGCTGAAATATGTGTTAGGACTTCTCATA
Source organism: Solanum medicagineum (assembly GCA_026153255.1). NCBI lineage: Eukaryota > Viridiplantae > Streptophyta > Magnoliopsida > Solanales > Solanaceae > Solanum > Solanum medicagineum. Next base: position 4,320,689 of record JAPFFP010000098.1, read on the forward strand.
ATTTAAAATCATATTTGAGTATTACCATAATTCCTTCTGCAATTTGTGAAAAGAAAATGTAAATCTCTTTCATATTGGGAAGATCATTCTTTCACATAAATAGCATAAAAGAATTTTGTTCAGGAGAAGATGTTCTCTCGATAAATTTTATGTCTTTTTTTGTATATTATAATTTCATATGTTTGTCAATTGGCCAAAATCTTATAATAATATAATATTTCTTTTAATATAATTTTATGTGTCGTCTGATTTGTCATTAAAATAATTTGTAATTATTAATTTCGGCATTACACCTTAATTGTTTCGACCCAACAATATGTTATATTATGTCAATTTATGTGACGAAATCCTAATATCTTAATTGGAAGTTTAATTACCTAAAACAATTTGGCATAGACTTACCACAAAGATGATAATGAAGAACCATTCTTGAAGATTACTGATTAATATAATGTATCTTGGAGTTTGAATTGATCAAGCCCAACATTAATTGCTTCTAATTTTAGATGGTAGAAATAGTAAAATATATACAAGTTGCAATGAGAAAACGAAAATAGTAAAAGCCAAATTGTATAAAACAAATATACCTTCCTTA
>JAPFFP010000098.1:4354141-4380564 GCA_026153255.1 Solanum medicagineum
GGGGTGGGGGTGGGGGAGGGGGGAAGAGGCATGCTACTCTTATTTAAACCCCCCAAAGTTCAGTGGCTTCTCTCAGTCTTTGCATGTTTTTATAAGAGACCAGAATTAATCCTTTTTTTTTCATTTATTTTCTTTTTTCTTCAACAAAGAAAAAAAAATAAAAATGAGAGAAAGTGAGAAAGCTAATAATGAAACAAATAAATTAACCAAGAGCTACTTTGATGTTCTTGGAATTTGTTGTACATCAGAAGTTGATTTGGTTGAGAAAATTCTCAAGAATCTTGAAGGGGTTAAGGATGTTTCAGTAATTGTCACAACAAAAACTGTCATTGTTACTCATGATTCTCTTCTTATTTCTCAGCAACAAATTGGTAAGATACAAATACTCTAGTTATTATTACAATTTCATCTATTTCAATTTATATGACTTATTTTTTCTTCGGTATATCAAGAAAACACAATATTTTAAGCGCTATTTCGATATATTATACTTATTTTTAATATAAATTTCGACATAGAAAATGAAATGGAGGGATTAATGTCAGCAATTTTCTTTTCCTTCCATTTGGCATTATTTTGTTTCAATTTATACCAAAGAAAAGAATTAAACAATTTAATTTTACACTAAAGTTTATATTTTTAGATATTTAGTATCATAAGGTTTTAAAGGTTTTTTTTTAAAAAAAAATTTGGCCTGTCAGATCATATAATGAATTATTATTAGTAGTACGTTTTTCATCGTTTTCTTCAGAGACATGATCTGTTTTCTTAAATTAATTTAAGCAATAAATAAAGTGTTTTTTTCTTTTAAGAAATCAGCAAAATAAGAAAAAGTAGAAAAGGAAGCAGAAACGGTTTTCATTTATTCATGAGATGTTTGCTGGTACTAATCTTCCTATTATTTTCTCCGTCTCAAATTAATTAATTTTTTTAGACTTTTTTTAATGTTCAAAATATTTGAATTACTCAAAATTTAAGGTGAATATTTGAAACTTTTTTCGTAATTATCCTTTCATATATTGAATTTTTATATTTTCTAGCAAATAGATTACACTATATATTATAATATTACAAAGGGCAATAGGTGGAAAGTATGGTATAAATTTTGTGTTTAAATATTTTCCTATATATATATATATATATTACCTTACAAATTTAATTAAAATAGGGCAGAAGAAATATTAGATTGAGCAAGTAAGATGGAAAAAAAAGTATGAACTACTATTTTTTATTTAATTGCACGGCTTATCCTTTAAATGGATTATTCTTTAAGTGTTGTCTTTGAAAATAGAAGTTATGTCTAATAATGTATAACTGTTTTAAGAATACGGAACATAATTTATGAGATATTATAATGTAAAATATAAATTTATGCTCCTTAAAAACATTATTCGTCATGAAAGGCAAAAATTATAGATAAACACTATTAGAGGCAAATATGCAAATGACCTTTTTTCTTTCAAAAAATCTGAACACGCATAAATTCTCTTTTTGGAAAAGTGGAAGAAATTAGGTTATTATTTTCTCTGTCTCATTTTATATAATATATTTTTTTAAAATAGTATAACAAAAATGATATATTTTTATATTTGGTAAATATAATTCTAAATTTACCATTTTACTCTTAATATGCAAAATTCCATAAAAATTACTTAGAATAATTATCTTAGATCACAAGTTTTATAAAAATTATTTTTTTCTCTTGCGAATCACGTGTTCATTCAATTTACATCACATATATTAGTACAACGGAGGTACTAAAAATAGTGAGTGATAATTTGTCGCTAAAAATGGCATAATTGAGGCATGAATTGTTAAGTTTCTAGTTGCTAATAATTTGGTGATGGAGGCTTCTATATATTGAATTATCAAAGAAAATATTTTTGAGTCATATGTCGCTTTTCACCTTCTTTGGGTTGACATAAATATATTTGTCACATAAAATGTGTGATTTCCCTTTTTCTCGAGGTTTATATTTATTTGAAGAAATTTATTGAATATATATAAATTATTAATATAGAATTCAGTAATTCAAATATTTAAAATTTTGAACTCATAAACTTCAAATTTTTTATACTATTATTTGTCACTTCCATTACATGAGTTGATATATCTTAATGTAATTATTTTTTTGGAATGTAGTTAAAGCATTGAATCAAGCAAGATTAGAAGCAAGTATAAGAGTGAATGGATTGAAAAATTACCAAAAGAAATGGCCAAGTCCATTTGCAATTGGTAGTGGAATTTTGGTTGCTCTATCATTTTTGAAGTTTGTCTATCCACCTCTCCAATGGTTAGCACTTGTTGGTGTTGCTGTTGGAATTCCCCCTATTATTTTTAGGGGTGTAGCTGCCATACGCAACCTCACACTTGACATCAACATTCTTGTATTAATTGCAGGTACTTTTTGCTTATTTTACCTATTAAATTATTTTTGTGAATACATGTGAATTTGAGTCGTGGAATCAGTTACATCAGGGTATGATTGTCCCTTTCTCAGATCTTGAGTTAATACAGAATGCTTCAAGCATCTGGCTTACCTAAATTATTACATAGTCCTACTCTTAAGCTTTGCCATTGAGATTTGTCCCTTTGCTTTTAATTTATTAGTTTGGATACTTCTTTCTTATGGTAGTTGAATCTTGATTAATTCTTGATTATGCTAAGTGATTTATTATATCATTAAGCACACACCATATAGGGCAATCAAATATTGTATATTTAATAATGCACCTTTAACTAACAAGATTGGAGTGAGAGTGATGATTATTGGGTTTTTAGATGCTAATTTGTACTGGACCACCTAATAACTTTAAAAAGTGAAAGCAAAAAAAATTAAATTATGGGATGGTTGATAGTATATGTGTATTTTCAAGTGAGCTAGTACTAATGAAAAGTAATCTTCTTTAATCTTATAACTTACTAAAACTACACATTTACTCAATAAATGTTGCCATCTAATCTCTAACAAATTTGGGATTAATTATAATTTGCCTTTTTTTAGGCTAATGGTAAGCTAATGCAAACTTTAATTTCCCTTTTTATCCAAACATGCAACATGACTATATTTATAGAGCTGGCGTAAAAGAAAAGAACTCTCTTAAATTTAATATATTTGACCGTTCAAAATTTACAATTTGTGTTTATATATTTGTAGACTATTATTTTAATGTGAAAGCATTAACTATCAGGGATAAGCGAAAATTGACCGATAAATTAAATCATGGACACCACAAAATCCCTAAAATCAATGCAAAAATGTAAGATGGGATGTGATTGGAAAGAAGAAGAAGAATTTGAATCCCACACAAGTTTTGTCTATTAAGGAAAACTACAAAATTGCTTGTGTAATTCTCACAATATATAGACCATAAATGGGTTTTCAAGGTGTAAAGCACCTAAAAAAAGGAGCCCACATTAGCAATGTGTAAATGTGTAACGCTTCTCCTTTTTCCTTTTTTAACCTCAAATAATTGCAAAGAAAATGACTTTAATTTGCTCAATCACTTTCTTGCCATTTTATATTTGTAGAAAAAAAAAAAAAAGGTGAATTGACGGTTATCAGGTATCTTTTTGTTTTATTTTTTGCGTCATAATTTGATTAAATATAAGATTTTAAAATAGAATAAATTATTAAAAATATTCTTTTAAATTTTATAATCTTAAATTTGACATGTCATTCATATAAGAAGTGTCATTAAAAGGTTGAATGTCGAAGTTGAAAACGTACTAAAATACTTTTTTTTTTATGAATAAGCTAAATAGAAATATAACATACACTACAATAAAAGAGAGAGCTAGTAGGAATTTAAAAATTTTTTAGTGGTAGTGGAATAAATAACATTTCATGCAGAAGTCACTAAAACGTTTTAGTGACATTTATATAGAGTGTCAATTATAGTGTTCTTATTATGTTATTATCGCTAAATTTAATTTATTAGCAATAATTATATTATAATAGTTAAATAATTACTTTAAATTCCATTTGCGAGATTTTACTGGATATGTTATTATTGTTGTTACGCAATTACTTTAAAATTTAAAGAGTGTGGAACATTTATTATATATATATATATAAATATTATTTTAACGATATATAATATGGTACTCTCTCGTTTCATTTTATGTTGCATGATTTGACTTTGGCAAGTTAATTAAGGAAAAGAAAGATTTTTAGAACCTGTAATTTAAAATTATTCTTAGATATTTGTATGATAATTTTATTAAAGATAAAATAATAATTTAAAATAAAATTATTTCTACTTATACTAGACATTCTTTTTGAACGGACCAAAAAGAAACGAGTGAGACATAAAATAAGAGCAAGAAAGTGTAATTTTCTTTAAAGTCCTATTCTCTATTTAGTCTAATGTCCTCCATTTTTCAAATGAGTCAACAATAACTAAAAAATAAAAGAAAATTTTGTGCATAACTCCAATAATAATACAGTTAATTACTAGATATGTATGGAAAATTAGAAATGGTGAAAAGCACAAAGTTTTTCCTTAGGCACTTCAAACCTTTATCTTTTAAAAAAGTAGCAAGACAAGATTCCTTGTAGAAGAAAACATCACTAAAACTCTTGTTAACTTCTATCTTTGTGATGTATCTTTTTGACAAATGGCTAAGAATCTTGTTTCTTTTACCATCTTTAAAATCAAAATATCGAATCGAATTAAATTGTAAAAATCCAACTTTTGGTTTCATTTAGTTTTTAAGTAGATAATTATGAAAAATCGAATCAAATTGACTATACAAATACTTATTAAAAAAATATAATTGCACATATAATCATATACCTAAAAACAGAATATAAGTTTGATCTTTAGTTTCTTATCATTCAACACAATAAATTTTGAAACTATAAATCCAAAATTAATCTTTATCTGTTTAAATATTTATTATTTTAAAATATTTTTTTATTGGTATACTATATTTAGAAAATATATGCAATCTATAACAATTGTATTATGTATTAAAAATAAATTATATTAATATATTGTATTATAAATGTATTAAAATGTATTTTATTTATTTTGGTAACTGCATTATATATTAAAAATGAATTATACATATAATATAGATGTATTTTACTATGCATTAAAATAAATTTATATGTAATTAAGATATATAATAAGTGTCTTTAAATGTACTAGATTTATTTTGATAAAACAAACATCTAAATTATGTATTAAAAGTGATTATATATGTATTAAAATTAACTTATATAGCTATAAATGATAAATATTTTTAAATATGTTATATTTGAATAAGTTTTCCATATTAGTAACTCTAAAGCTCAAATAAATAAATTAAATCAATATTAATGCAAACAAAATAAATTAATCCAACACAAAGAATGAGAAGAATAATGAATATTTGTTCTTTTGTTTTACATTGATTTAGACAATTAAAATACATAACTTAATTTTAGTTCTGTAAATATTTACTTATGGAATTAATAACAAACTCATTATACTTATTTTAGCATGATTAAATACTTTAAAGTGATGATATTTTTATTATTGCATATTTTAGTATGATTTTGTACTTTAAAATTCTGATCATTTTCATTATGACTTATTTATATTTCTTTGAATAAAGTGAGCCTAGAGCTCACAAAAATCAATTTTGTTTTTCTATTTACAATATTTGTTTTGTTCAATCTAATTATTATTTTTTGTTGAATATTTTAGTATCCTTACTCATCTTATATTTTGTGTTTTTCTTAAGAAACAACTTAAATATTTGTATTTTGGTAGGACTAAAGAAATATTTGAAGTACAAGTTAATTATACATTTGTATAAATACATTAGCCAAAAATACGAAAAACCACGAAAACACAAGCAATTCGAAAAAAACCAAAAACCGGAGAAATTAGAAAATATCCAAAGTTGGAAAACTTTGAGTTTTATTGGTTTAGTTTGGGTTATATATTTAAAAACCTGACATAAATAATTTAATTTGATATTTAAAAAATTCAAACCAACCCGATCCATGTTCACCCTAGTTGAAGGTATTAAGATTGAGTGAATCCATTGATTGTGTGCTTTATCAACTACTACTATTACTATTTTTAATATACACATTTGGTTTAATCATATAAAAATTTAGACTCCCCTTTTTTTTTTTTTTGGGAATTAAAAAAGTGAATAGTAAAAAATTTTAAAAAAAAAAAAAAAAAAAAAAAAAAAAAAAAAAAAAAAAAAAAAAAAAAAAAAAAAAAAAAAAAAAAAACCCTATCAACGACCATTTAGAAAAGGTGTTACTCAATTTTACAAAGGAAAAAAAATTAAATATAAGATTTATATTTCTAACCTCACATAAAAGACAATCACCGTAACATGGGTTCATATGTATATATTTAAGTACTTTTCAAAATACATTCCATTTCATGTGGCACCCCTTTCTTTTTGGTCCGTCCCAAAAAGAACGTCACCTTACTTTAATTGGAAATAATTTAACCTTAAAATTTCTCTTTTGCCCTTAATAAAATGATTGTCAGCCACACAAATATCTCAAAATGATTTTAGAACACAAGTTTCAAAAGTCTTTCTTTTTTCCCTAAACACCGTGTCAAGTCAAAGGGTGCCACATAAAATAGACGGAGGGAGTAACATTATTATAAATGATTTAGGGAGGAGAACATGTATATATTTAAGTGTTTGTACTCTGATTATTACTACTTGTTTTGTGATGTGCAGTTGGTGGATCAATTGTTTTACATGATTATTGGGAAGCTGCTACTATTGTATTCTTCTTCACTATTGCAGAATGGCTAGAGTCAAGGGCAAGTCACAAGGTTTGTAAATTCTTGTCCCTCTTTTGATTTCCTTACACACATATGTATATGTATATCTGACAGTTTAATTTTACGTAACACCGAGCCCAAAATTGCATGTACCATGTGATCTTACTTTTTTGATTCCCATACAAAATTTGTCTAATGCGTCATATATATTTATATATATGTATTCTTTTTTGCAAGTTAGTTAGCTTAAAAGCCTGCTAGAAATGAGTGTCCTTGCCGAAGTTTGCGAAGATGAGCCTGTTTCTGATACCATAATTTTCATAATTAAAGTACATCACATATATTGTCTACTTTGGCCCAGACGGATTTGTCCCTGGGCAATTGCTTGTCAAGCTCAAAAGTACACGTACCATGTGAAAATGTCTTCCATTTTGTGTAACACTTCTTTCCTCTCCCTTTGCATTGTGCATTTTGCCTGAAGGTATCACATGCACCTCTTCTTTGAAAGATTGATAACGAATGTTGTGTGTATGCTAAGGTAAGTTCGTGTCTTTCATGGTTATGTAGGCTACTGCTGTTATGTCATCACTGGTCAATATAGTCCCTCCTACAGCAGTTTTAGCTGAAAACGGAGAAGTAGTAAATGTCGATCAAGTCAAGTTGAACAGCATTCTTGCTGTGAAAGCTGGTGAAACTATACCGATTGATGGAATTGTAGTGGAAGGGGAATGTGATGTGGACGAGAAAACTTTGACAGGCGAGTCGTTTCCAGTTTCTAAGCAAAAAGATTCGACGGTCTGGGCTGGGACTACAAATCTAAATGGTAAGATAGTATTCATTCACACTTCATTTTTTGAGTTTCAGAACTTGAAACTATTTTTTTTGTTAATTAAATTGAAATTTGCTCCCCCTCTCCTCAGGTTATATCAGTGTTAAGACTACAGCTCTGGCTGAAGATTGTGCAGTGGCTAGGATGGCGAAGCTTGTAGAAGATGCTCAGAACAAGAAGTCGAAAACTCAAAGATACATTGACAAGTGTGCTAAATATTACACACCAGGTTAGTGAATCTGAAATTGTACTACATCAAGTCAAAAACTTGTGTTACTGTCTTATTAATCACTTTAATGTCCTCTCCCTTTCCGATATAAGATTTGCCATCGTCTATGTTATGAGATGAACCCCTTCTTCCGAAGCTTGCCACAGTCATTTCTTTTTTACCCACCCTCATTAGCCTGCGTTAGTCTGATTTTTCAACTGGTGATGTTTTGCAGCAATTGTGGCTATAGCTGCTTGTTTGGCCATAGTTCCTACTGCGTTAAAGGTTCACAACCGAAAAGAATGGTATCGCTTGGCTTTAGTTGCATTGGTGAGTGCATGTCCATGTGCACTTGTGCTATCTACACCAGTTGCCATGTGTTGTGCACTTTCAAGGGCAGCAACATCAGGTCTTCTGTTTAAAGGAGCAGAGTACCTTGAGACTCTTGCTAAAATCAAAATCATGGCTTTTGACAAAACTGGGACAATAACTCGAGGAGAGTTTGCAATGGTCGAGTTCAGATCTCTCATTGATGGCCTTAGCCTCAATACACTGCTTTACTGGTAAGGCTACTACTCATACATGTGATGAGTAATAACGTTTTTTTAACATTATTGATAGTGATATAACAAGATTGATTTGTGGCATATATTCATAAAATGTGAATGAGGCATGCCACATTCTCATACAGAAGTAACTGAAATGGCTCTTTGTGGTTCATGATATAGACAAAGTGGCATATGTTTGGATCTTATATTCTCTAGTGAATTTTTTCAGGGTTTCAAGCATTGAGAGCAAGTCAGGTCATCCAATGGCTGCTGCTCTCGTTGACTATGCACAATCTAATTCTGTCGAGCCAAAGCCTGATAGAGTGGAGCAGTTTCAGAACTTTGCTGGTGAGGGAATATATGGAAGAATTGATGGAATGGAAATCTATGTAGGGAATAGAAAGATTTCTTCAAGAGCTGGATGTACTACAGGTAAAAGGCTGATCTTCATTTTTCGCTTGTAATCATCGTAAAGTAGAACAGACGGATTATAGCATAGACATGAGAACTTTCAAAAGTATGAAGTAATAAATATGTGATTTCTCTTAGTTATATGCGTGACCTGGTTTAGCCTTCAAAATTTCAGTGCCAGAAATAGAGGGTGATAGTATACAAGGAAAGTCTGTTGGATACATATTTTTGGGATCCTCTCCAGCTGGAATTTTCTGTCTTTCTGATGTATGTCGAACTGGCGTAAAAGATGCTATGACAGAACTGAAGCAGATGGGTATCAAAACTGTGATGCTCACAGGTGATTGTTATGCAGCTGCCAACCATGTGCAGGATCAGGTATATTCAAATTTCCGAGCATCCCAAAGTGCTTCTATTTGATTCAAATGACTGAAGTCGAAACACTTTTGCAGTTAGGTGGAGTTTTGGATGAATTTCAAGCAGAACTCCTACCAGAGGACAAGGCTACAATCATTAAGGGCTTTCAGAAGGAAGCTCCAACAGCAATGATAGGCGACGGGCTTAATGATGCTCCTGCATTAGCAACAGCTGACATTGGTATTTCGATGGGCATCTCTGGGTCTGCGCTTGCAAAAGAAACAGGACATGTTATACTAATGACAAATGACATTGGAAGGATACCAAAAGCTGCACGTCTTGCTAGAAGAGTTCGAAGGAAGGTAATTGAGAATATGATAATATCAATTGGTACGAAGGCTGCCGTAGTTGCATTGGCAATAGCAGGTTATCCGTTGGTATGGGCTGCTGTCCTCGCAGATACTGGAACATGCTTGCTAGTGATTCTGAATAGCATGCTACTTCTACGAGGAGCTACACATAAACATAAGAAAAAATGTTGTAAATCTTCTACTTCTTTGCATGCTCATCACCATAAAAACAAAGCTTCTTGTTGCAAGTCGGAAAAGGCTCCTCAACTATGTTGCTCTGATATTGAGTCGCAAAAAGAATGTGGAAAGGAATCATGCTCATCCGAGGCATGGGTTCCAAGATGTCAACCTTTCCCCTTGGGATCAACGTCATGTGGAAATAATCAATGCTCAGACTCCATTCAAAATAATAGTCGTCATTCTCATTTGCATCCTCAATGCTGCTCATCCAAGATGTCTGTTACAGCATGCCAATCTGCAGTTTCAGAATCAAAGTCATGTGGAAGTAACAATTGCTCAGACTTCATTCACAGGAGTAGATGTCATTCTTTGAGCAACTCCCTAATATGTTCTTCAGAGATGTCTGCTCCACGATGTCATTCTGCCTTTTCAAACTCCAAATCATGTGGAAGTACCAAATGCTCCAATTTCGCTAACGAAAATTGTTGCCAATCTCCCAGAAATCGTCAAAGGTGCTCTACCAAGAAGTCTGCTCATCGATGCCAATCTGAAGTTTCAAGTCCTAAATGTGGAAATACCACGTGTTCTGGCTCGATAGACAATAATATCCATCACTCACATTTGGATCATCAAACCTGCACGTCGGTATGTGCTCCGCAAAGCCCATCTGCAACTTCAAGCTCAAGGATATGTGGAAATACAAAGTGCCTGGACATCAGTAGCAAGAATTCTTGTCATTCACATGTTAACTTTGAAGCATGCTCTTCGAAGATACCTGGTCCAGCATGCCAAAATGCTAATTCAGGTATGGCCGTGGTCTACTTCTTCATATTACTTTCCTCCCTTAAACTAAACGATCAGATCCAAAGTATTATTTGGCCTTCTGTCTTCTAATATAAGGGATGGTTAAACCTGAAATCAGGTAGTCTATATTAGATGATATGCCACTCTGAGCACATAATCTTTCACAGCCTCTTCTTCATACTGCATTCAGAGAAGAGCAGCCAAATTTTTATTCATGAGAATTATTTGATTAGCTTTGAGATTATCAGGTTCGAGGTCGCGCGGAAGTAGCAAGTGCCTAGAATCTGCAACCGAGGACGGTATTCATTCACTTACTGATGCATTCACTGAGGAAAAGGTATTGGAGCAGGAAAGCTTGGATTTGGTCCAAAAAGATTTGGAATCAAACCATGATCTTAGTCATGGCTGCTGTGACGAGGAACATGATCATCATCCAAATCTAGACAAGGCATATGACAGCTGTGCATTACAAGAACCTTGTTATTCGGTTCAAAGAAATATAACTGACATATCAGAAACTGGAATCGAGGAAACTTCTCATTGTGATAGCACCAAACAAACATGCCAAACTGTAATTTCAGGTAGGCACCACCTTCACTCCTACAATAAAATGTTTGGTTAAGCCAAAAAAACAGATAAGATATATCTTCCTGAAAATAACAATGATGGATAGATACTGTGCAATTCCTCCACCCATAGGCCCTGGACCGCCTCTTGGAATCTTCTCTGTATGGCAGACAATATCATGTCTATGAAGAAAAATTACTAAAGTAAATTTGAAATTTTCAGGTTCAATGACCTGCGGGAGCCTGGACTCTCTAGACATCCACGAGTGCCGTTCACATGCTCCTCCAACCCGCAAGGAGAAGGACTCGGAGGAACCACATCATTCTGTTGGCCATGGCTGCTCAGACAACGAACAAGAGCATTCACATCCAGAGAAGGCATATGACAGTTGTGCAACACAAGATTGTTGTTTTTCAGCTCAGGGCCATGGCACTGACCTATCCGAAAATGGAAGTCAAGAAAATGCTCATTGTGACAGCATTAAAAAGAGCATGGTCATCCCCAGTAGCTGCAAACATACACCACAAGGCCAGGTAAGTCATTGTGGATTTCACTGTAGAACTATCCCTACTGACGAAGAATTAGCCAAGCTCGTTATAAGATGTTGCAAGTACAGACCATGCCACGACGTCCGTTCTGGCTGCAAAAAGCATGCTGCAAAATGTGATCCAACCGCCTTATCAACCATCAATATCTTAAGGGACAACCACCACCACCACCACCATCATCATCTAGACTGCAGCGGTCATAAAGTTTGTTCGGCATTGGAGAAGAGACACATTGGTGGATGCTGTGAGAGCTTCAGAAAAGAATGTTGCCCCAAGAACAATCATTTTGCCTCAAATTTTGGAGGAGGTTTATCAGAAATTGTCATAGAGTAAGATGTGATCTAAAGTGTAAATATGTTGCAACTTTCCTACCTGTTTTATCTTCAAGAAGCTGAGCTGCTATTTTGTATGAATATAGCTGTTACACTGGCTTGTATAATATTAATCCTAAAAAATGGTTTGTGTATCAATCATTTGCATGAAAAAATCATAGGCTACAAGCCTTCTCAAAAACTAATAGGTTTATTTTAAATAGTGCTCTTAGGCCACATTTTATCAATCAAGCAGCTTGCTTTTAATACTATGCCAATTTAGGAAAAATAATTCTTCATGTATGATGAAAAAATTCATGGAAACAGAGTCATACTCAACAACAATACTTTCCAAGTCATATACTCTTTCTGTCCCATTTTATATGGCACACCTTCCTTTTTAGTCCGTTTAAATGTGCCGAGTAAAAGCGCGAGAAATGCTTACGCCATTGCCTCAATATCATCTGAAAATTGTAATAAAATCATCTAGAACCATTTTCCATCAGATATCTACTTCCAAAACGTGGTTTCGATAGGACCAGTCATAAATAATCCTCTGGACTTAGTGGAGTCATCAAAACTCAAAGGTGACCTCGTTAACCCTAAATACTGATTTTATTGTCACCATCCAAAAAGCAACGTCATGATAGCACACACCTCAAATGAAATCTCATGTATAAGCGGAATAGTTTAAGTAAAAAATTATCTCAAAGTTGCAGAAAAGAAGATTGGAAGAAAATGCATACGAGACTCTTGGAGTAGAGTTAGGCCATAATGAAAGAAAACGAGACAATTCCTAAAATAAGGTATCATAAGCATAAAGGGTATCTACTACAACATTAGAATTTGATATACATCTCAAGTCAATGAAACAAAAATAAAAACTGTAAATGATATATGGAGTCTAGTGGTGATTTGGAACGCAGGATCTTACCACAACTTCGAAATGACTCAACCGCTAGATTGAATAACAAAAATAGGGTGAGTACAAATCATATGTACTAAATAGGCTTGGCCTACTAAGTGAAAAATAGCTAATCAGAACTCACAAAATCATCTGGCAGGTGTACTTTGATGCAAAAAAGAAGATGCGTAGATCCGCCCCTGTTACTGAGCTTTAGCTATCAAGACAAAGACCCATGGGGGACTCAAAAATCTCATGATCTCATAATGTCATCCACTTGTCACCTAGCTCATGGTCAAAGGATATATAACGTGTCTCATTTTCTTTCTCAAATAGTACTTCCACATTTCTCAGATGTTCATGAACAATAATATGATGAATGAGGAGAATGCTCACAACATAAAGACATAATCAATGCAATATATATCCAAAATAATTCAACTCAATAAAAAAGAAAGGTACACATCAAAATGTTTCAAACAATATCAATATTTATGACGTTTGGAACTTGGAGTAAAATCGTCAAAAAACTCTCATCGAAATTGAAAGGATTAAAAATCAAAATTTTATTTGAAAAATATGCTCGACAAGTAAAAAAAGTCTGTGGTTGAAAATTCCATAAAAAATGAGTTCCAAATCAAAGAATTTGGGTGAGGAACTCCGAAACTCACATTTGAAATCTTAATATTAAAGTGTTTTGGAAGGTAAAATTTAAAGAAATTGATAAAGAATTGTTAAAGGAACATATCCAAACAAGTTTCCTCAAGATATCCCTAAAAAGTTTCTTCTCCTAAGCTCCCAAACACTGAAAAATTGGGAGGACTCCCAACTTTATACTATTTGGGGAAAAGGGTCCCGTGAACACTAGCCGGATGTCGCAAATGCAGCCCACTTAGCCTGACCCAAACCATCGTGAACGCTACAGCAATGTCGCAATTGCTGCAAATGTTCACCCGTGAACATATCTACACGTTCAGGATCATACCTTCCCACTATCACCTCTCTGCAAATGCCCTTGGGGACCTAAGGCCGAGGTCCCATTGCACCAACTATCAGAAACCAACAACTTAAAGGCCAAAATGTTTTCAAATGGAACCCCAAAATTCATTTGGGGTTCGAAAAAAATAAACTGAATATGTTGCTTCACTAATGAATTTCATCATTTTGGACTCAATGAAATCATTAGATTTTCAAAATATATTCCTCTTGGACCTCTCTTTAGTCTAAAAACTCAACTTCTCACCTAAACATCCAAAACACAACCTAAGGCCTCGAGATTCTAACAAACCATCTTTGACTCGATGTTTCGGATGCAATAGAACTGACAGACTTATCATCTGATGTTTGAATCATGAAATATTGACCAAAGTTAACCATTTCTATATAGCTCAATTCAAAAGGTTCAAAACCACCAAAATCTCACCAGATTTCATCGGGAACCACGCCACCATTCTCGCAATACATAATATGCATGATAATGCTAATAGGAATGGCAAAATAGTCATTTCATGCATAAAAGTAATCTCTCATGAAATGGAACATTACAGTAACCACCACTAAAACACAGGTTTTGTTTAAATGAAAAGTAAATAGAGTACTTGAAGAGGTGAAAAGATCTGCATATCAAACTCCACCTCCGACATAGCCTCCTCAATAGGTTGGTGTAGGTGCTGCTACTGTACTTTCTCTAAATCAATATGCTTGGAGCTCTACTGTCCAATGTCTATCCAATATCTTAATAGGCTCCTGTACAAAGGCAAAATCCTAATCCAAAGCACAATCGACATTGAATCATATAG
Organism: Solanum medicagineum; assembly: GCA_026153255.1. Taxonomy (NCBI): domain Eukaryota; kingdom Viridiplantae; phylum Streptophyta; class Magnoliopsida; order Solanales; family Solanaceae; genus Solanum; species Solanum medicagineum. The sequence continues at coordinate 4,368,710 of JAPFFP010000098.1, forward strand.
GATTTATCATGATGTGCTGAAAGATTTGGAGGTAAAGCCAACCTATAGGCTATATCTCCATACTTCTCTAAAATCTCAAAAAGGCCCAATAAATCTTGAACTAAGTTTCTCCTTCTTCCCAAACCTCATCACACCCTTAGTAGGTGACACTTTAAGCAAAATATGCTCGTCAATGGCAAAGGACACATCCCGAACACACCTTTCTGCAGATCTCTTTTGCCGACTCTATGTAGCCATAAGATGCTACTGAATCATTCTCACTCTATCTATAAAGTCTCTCAACAAATTTGTACCCCAAGGTCGTACCATAAATGAATCAAACCATCCAATGGGAGATTTATAGCTCTTCTAGTACAAAGCCCCATACGGTGCCATCTAAATGTCAAAATACTAACTATTATTATAAGCAAACCCCACAAGGGGAAACAATTGGTCCCAATGACCACCAAATCCATAACACAAGCTTAAAGCATACCTTCAAGCACTTTAATCACTTGGATTGACTACCAATTTGAGGATGAAAATTTAAGTAGTGCTCAATCTTGGTAGCTATTTGCTCTTTCATAGAGCTCCAAAAATGTGAGGTAAACTGTGTACCTCTATCAGACAGAATGAAGATAAGTACACTATGAAACTAAAAAATGTCATGAATATAGATCCTGGCCAATAACTCCACATTATAACAAGTCTTCATTAGAACGAAATATGCTAATTTGGTCAACCGATCTACAATTACCTAAACAAAATTATGTTTACACCAAAGTCAAAAGGTAATCCTTTCACGAAGTCTATAGTAATATGCTCCCACTTCAACTCAAGAATAGGCATCTTCTACATCATACCACTTGGTCTTTGATGCTCATGCATCACTTGCTAGCAGTTAAGTACTTGGCTACAAAGTCCACAATGTCTCTCTTCATATCAAACCACCAATAATATTATTTCAAATCATTAAACATCTTAATTGCCGCCTTCTAGGTGAATAGAATACTTTAAACAATGAACCTTCTCCAATATCATACGCACCCAACTACCAACTCTAGGCACGCAAATGCAACCACCAATCCTCAAAACTCCTTTAGAATCTAGAGAAACCAACTTAGCTTCACCCTTCAACACTTTGTGCCAAATCGCTCTCAACTTGTCATCATTAAATTTATGGGCACGAATTTAATATATCAAGGTATATCTAGCCTCAATGAAACGCAAAACATGATGAGATGTTGAATTGTTGAGTTGGACTAGCTTGCTAAGGACTGAACCTCTAATGCCAAAGATTATCCTCTGTCTTAAGAAAAACTAAACTTTTCCATGCTTGGTACCTTTCAACTCAAAGCACCTGCTACCATGTTTGCCTAGTCCAAATGATAAAGAATGATAATGCCATAATCCTTCAACAATTCCAACCATCTACGCTAGTTGATGTTTAAATTTGGTGAGAAAAAGATATTGAAAGGTATAATGGTTGGTAAAGACCTCACAATGCACATTATATAGATAATATTGCAATAACTTCAAAATGAGACCACCACTACTAACTTAAGATCAAGAGTAGGGTAGTTCTTCTCATGCACCTTCAACTATTGAGAAGAATGGGGTATAACCCACTTTTTGCATCAAAACACTACCCAAGCAAAAACCTAAAGCATCACAAAATAAAACAAATGCCACTCCCTCCTCTAGTAATGCCAAGATAGGTGTCGAGATTAATAACTCCTTTGAGATTTTGAAAGCTTACCTCTTACTCATTCATCTCATGAAAAGCCATAGTCTTCTTGTCACGCTCCGGGAGGATACCCTTGGCATGGCCGGCACTTGAAGAACCATTTATGATCCCTCAAGAGAACCACTTGGCCTCATCGTCATATCATAGTCAACAGCGGAAGAATAACTCAGAAAGTAAGACATCATGTGCATTAAGGTAAATAGATTCATAACTCTATTGTATCATAGCTTGTAATGAAGATAAGTTTATATACAAAATACTCATTAAATACTCTGCTCCAATGTCTATAGAGTCTCTACTCAACCATCTAAAATGGTGCCATTACAGGCCATAGACACCCAAAATCAAGAAAGAAAGTACTCAAAAGAGGTAGGAACATAAAAGGGGCTCCTCCGGAATGCAAGGAGAGCTTATCAACTCAGAGATGTACTGATCTAGGCTCACCGGTGCGCGTGTTGAAGCCCTTTGTCACCTGTAACTGCATCATAAAACGATACAGACCCAAATGGGAGTCAATACATGGAATACACTGGTATGTAAAATAGCTCAAGAAAAGTAAAGCTCGGCGCACTCACCTCGACTCAACAACTGATGCTCAAGACAGTTTATGCAAGTTTAGAGTAAAATCATGCTTTTAAAATTAGGCTCAGTAAAATAGACTCATTTTGAAATTTCATGCTCAAATTAATGTTGCTTGGGAGTTTCTCTTAACCGACATCCTCATCTCACCACCTTTAATTAGGTGATGCACAACGAATCAGCATTATTGTCACGCCCGCCTTTAACTTGCTACGGAAAAGGGCGATCAACTCGCTCTTGGATCCATATTAAATGTCCACTTGCGGGACAAGAGTCATCAATTAGTTGTAATGACTATCTTATGCTGGCAACGTAGTTCTGTGGGTAAAAGAAGATTTATACTAACTCCCCACTCGGTGCTATATACTCCTCCCAAGACTAAAATATGCTCAACTTAGAAATCATCTCATCAATCAACTCAAAACTCAACTCATCAACCCTCTCAAAGCTCAACTCATCAATTATCTCAACCCATCTCAATTATGCAACACTTCAATTAATCAATGCAAAGAATTGACTCCGAATCGAACAGTCATAGACTCATATAACTCGACTCATCATTCAGCGCAAACAGGGTGCTCAGGTGTAGCAACATAGATATATATGACTTAATGCAACATGCTTCTCATATGCTCAAGCATACTCAAATTACTCAACTAATGTATTCAACCTCAACCTCAACCTCAAGTCATCAATATGCATAGAATTCTCAAAAATCATATAAATTAGCGTTCTGCTAGCAAGTATGAAATACATGTATAAATCTCATATTAATACTCATGCTATGTAGCAATTTTTCTGAAGTAATATAATAAGAAGAATAAGATCTCATGATAGATACAAGGACAGAATATTAACATAATGGAATTTCCCAAATCTCAACTCTTGACTCAAGATAACGAAAAGGGGAATGTGAAGAAAGGAATTTCACACTTTGGTAAGCCTTACATACCTGAAAATTAAATAATAATCGGTCTTCAACCAACCTTTGCTCTTAGGTTAGAAAACCTTAGCTCATTACACTTCTCTTTGCTCTCAAGAACCTTCAAGGTGAAAACGGGTGAAAAGTACCCTTACGGTTATGTTTCAAGACTATATACAAGTCTAAAATATGAAGGAGTTTGACAAAAAGGAACCAGAATGGACAAAAATGCCCCTCAGTAAGACTGTCGACAAGGTCTACGACACCCTGTCTACGACTCGTATAGCAATCTACAGGTCGTAGATCACCCTCATAACTGAAAATCCAAAAATCCTGTATTACAGAAAGTTGATACGAGGCCTTCCTTTACGAGTCGTAATTTGACATACGAGTCATAACTGATCTCTCGTCGCTAGAGAGGCCTTGCAACATGAAACACTAAAACTTAGCACGAAACCTCATCTTATGAGTCATAATGCTCTTTACGAGTCATAAACTCCATTCGTAGACATGGTGATCCTAAAATTTGAAACACTGGAATCCAATACGAAATTCGGTCTACGAGGCGTAAACCCCTCTCGTAACTTGCTTCTATTGTTTTGCTCATTCATTTTCCAGCAATTATCTGCACATACTCATCTAAGTCAGATAAGAGGAAATTAAGGGTTGTTACATTATCTCCCCCTTGGGATCATTTGTCCTCGAAGAATGAAGAGAAAGATAGGAATTTAGGATAAGGCATGAATTTCCCTACGGACTCTAGCAATCAGCCAGCTCTCACCTCACTCGTGCAATTAACAAATCAAGAAATTCAGTAAGTAATGCAATCAAATAGTTGTTAAATCATATCAACTCTCACTCGTACTCTCGAACTCTATCATCTATCATATGAAGAACGAAAGGAGGTTCAAGGAATGGAAATTCAAGAATTTAGAGGGAAATATTTACCATCAAGTCTCTCATCATCAACAGGCAAGAATAGATGGGGATATCTCGCCTTCATGTCCTCCTCCATCTCCCAAGTAGCTTCCTCTATGAATTGGTTCATTCATAATACTTTAATAGATGTAACCTCTTTAGTTCTCAACTTTTGAACCTAATGATCAAGGATTTGGACAGGAACCTCCTCATGGCTCAAGTTGTCTCTCACTCCAATACTCTCAATAGGTACAACTAATTGTGGATCCCCTAAACATTTTTTTAGCATGGAAATGTGGAAAATAGGGAGGATGGACTCTAACTCTGATGGTAACTCTAACTCATACACCATATTGCCCACTCTCTTTATGATCTGATAAAGGCTAATATACCTCAAACTAAACTTCCCTTTCTTTTCAAATCTCATCACACCCTTCATGGGCGACACCTTCAAATACACCAAATCATTGATCTCAAACTCCAAGTCTCTCCTCTTGACATCTGTGTGGGATTTCTGTCAACTTTGCGCTTTCCTCAACCTTTCTCGGATGATCTTTACCTTCTCCATAGCTTAGTGAACTAGGTCTAGTCCAATCAACTCTGCTTCCCCTACCTCGAACTATCCAATCGGCGACCTACACCTCCTCTCATAGAGTGCCTCATATGGGGCTATGTGAATATCGAATAAAAACTGTTGTTGTAGGCAAACTCAATCAATGACAAATAGACATCCCAATTACCTTTAAAGTCAATGGCACAGGTTCTCACTATATCCTCTAACTTTTGAATAGTGCTCTCTTCTTGGCCATCGATTTGAGGGTGGAAAGTCGTGCTAAGGAGCACCTTCGTACCCAAACCCTTCTGAAAAGATCTCCAAAATTGGGCAGTGAATTGAGCTCCTCTATTCGAGATAATAGACAAAAGGACTCCATGTAATAAGACAATCTCCCTGATATAGAGTCGGCCATGATCCCCCGTGGTGTCGGTTGTCTTTACCACTAAGAAGTGTGCAGACTTAGTGATCTTGTCAACTATCACCCAAATCGAATCATGCTATCTGCGAGACCTTGGTAAACCGACAACGAAGTCCAAGTTAATTATCTCCCATTTCTACTCTGGGATCTTAAGGTTCTGAGCCACTCCGCATGGCCTTTGGTGCTCAACTTTAACTTGTTGACAATTTGGACACTTAGAGACGAACTCAACAATGTCTCTCTTCATTCCGCCCCACTAGTAGACTTCCCTTAAGTCATGGTATATTTTAGTAGACCCTGGATGGATGGAATATCTTAGACTGTGGGCCTCTGCCAGGATCCTCTCTCGAACGCCATCAGCATTTGGAACATACAATCTACCTTGACACCTAAATATTCCATCTCCCCCTTTGGTGAAAGCTATTACTTTTTTCTTAGGCACATCTTCCTTCAATTATAATAGGACTAGATCTCGATCTTATTTCTATTTCACCTCTACTACTAGGGATGATATAGACCTATGGTGCACAAGAACTCCTCCTTCACTTGCTTTATCTATTGAACTCCCAATCATGTCTGTTTGTGAACCTCTTTGGCTAACTCTCTCTTCTCCTCCTCCATATGGGAAAGTACTTTCCATGGATAACCTGCTAAGAGCATCAGCAACCATATTAGCTTTACTGGATGCTAGACGATGCTCATGTCATAGTCCTTGGTGCAACACCTCTCTGATTACCCTTCACTGGTGGTGATGTGGTAGAAGTCTGAGCCTTATTGCCCCACACCAGACACTCCCTCTAAAAATGACCCAGTTGACCACACTTGTCACAAGCACTCCCTCTATCTCTATATTCTCCCAAATGCATTCTGCCATATTTTCCATAAGGTGGCTTCTCTTTAGAGCCAAGAGTCGCACTTGTTTGACACTGTGCACCCTGTGCCCTAAAGTTTGGCTGACCTTGGGATCTCTGATCATATCTCTGGCTCAGGGCTGTTGTACTGGTTGAAGATGGTACATAGCTAGAAGAACTCTTCTGGAAATAGGACTTATCTCCCTTACTCTACTTGCTCTAGGTAGACTCAGGCCCTACCGATCTGGCCTTCTTACTCAAATGCTCCTCTTTGTCGTTATTCTTATGTTTCTCAATTTGTAGGGCATAGACCATCATTCTGGAGATATCTATGCCTGGAATCAATAATGCTGCCTTGCACTCTCTCTTCACTTATTGGCCCAAACCCGATACAAATTTTTGCATCTTCACTCTCATATCCGAAACCATCTCCGGTGCATACTTGGACAGCAGGATGAATTCAAGCTATACTCTTTGACAGTCATCCCCTCCTGCTTCAAGTTCACAAACTCCTCAACCTTAGCCTCTCTCAACTCTTGAGGAAAGAAGTGATCGAGGAAGACACTGTCAAACTCATCCCAAACAGCAGGCTCAGCATCATCATCTTGACCTTCTTCCCAATGATTGTACCAAACATTGGCCACATTCTTGAGCTGATAAGTAACAAACTCAACTCCCTCAGTCTCAGTCGCATGCATAGTCTTCATCACCTTCCACATCTCATCAACAAAGATCTGAGGGTCCTTCTCAACCTTTGACCCCGTGAAGACAGGTGGGTTCATCCTCAGAAAGTCTCTCAGTCTAGAAGCAGCTATTGGCTCATGAGAGCTAGAACTAGGGGTTTGTGAACCCTGATTCCCCACTCTAGGTAGCTACCAACTGGGTGAGCATAGCAATGGCTCCTCAAAAGTCGGCCTCTGAAGTAGGAGCAGGTGGAGCAGTAGGTATCACAGGAATACAAATAGTCCTGGGCAGTCGACCTAGGCCCCTCATTTCCATTAAAGGAGGCACCTCTAAAGTAAGGGTCTCAGCAGTGCTAGCTGAAGCATTCCTCTGGATTATAGTGCTACTAGGAGGCATGATCTGCAATCGCGTAATGCATGAGTTAGAAAAAAAGTTTATAGAGTTTACAACTCTCTCGCATGAACTCAGAGTACCAAAGAAGTGTAACCATTCCAAATGTCCTATAAATTCCTGCTTATGAAGTGTGGTGTACAACACACTCTTAAACAACACTCTACTAGAAATGGCTTCATAAACTTCGTAGGACTCTTGAACTCTATGCTCTGATACTAAGTTCGTCATGCCCTGGGAGGGCACTGTTGGCGTGAATGGCACTTGAAGAGCCATTGTTGATCCCTCAAGAGAACCTCTTGGCCTTATCGTCACATCGTACTCAACAAAACAACCATAACTCAGAAAGTAAGACATCATATTTCATTAAGACAAATAGCTGTATAAATCTACTGTATCATAGATTATAATGAAAATAAATTTAGATACAAAATGCTCATTAAATGCTCTACTCCAATGTTTATGAAGCCTCTACGCAACTATCTAGAATGATGCCATGACAGGCCATGGACACCCAAAATCAAGAAAGAAAGTACTCAACAGAGGTAAGAACATAAAAGGGGCTCCTCTGAAATGCAAGGAGAGTTCACCAACTCGGAGATGTACTGATCTAAGCTTCAACGGTATGCATGTTGAAGCCCTTTATCACCTATATATTTATCATAAAATGATGCAAGCCCAAATGAACGTCAATATATGGAATATACTGGTATGTAAAATAGCTCAAGAAAAGTAAAACTCGACTCACTCACCTCGAATCAACAACTCATGCTCAAAAAATGGTTTATGCAAGTTTAAAGTAAAATCATGTTTTTAAAATTAGGCATAGTAAAATAGACTCAGTTTGAAATCTCATTCATAAATCAATATTGCTTGGGAGTTTCTCTTAACCGACATCCTCATTCCACCACCTTTAATTAAGTGATACACAACGAATCAGCATCGTGGTCATGTCCGCCCTTAACTTTCCATGGAAAAGGGCGATCAACTCTCTCTTGGATCCATAGTAAATATCCACTTGTGGGACAAGAGTCGTCAGACTAGCTGTAATGACTATCCTATGGTGGCAACGTTGTTATGTGGGTTAAAGTAGATGTATACTCGCTCCCCGATTCATGCTCAATACTCCTCCCAAGACTAAAATATGCTCAACTCAGCAATTATCTCATCAATCAACTCAAAACTCAACTCATTAACCATTTCAAAGCCCAACTCATCAATCATCTCAACTCATATCAATTATGCTATAGTTCAATCAGTCAATGCAATTAATCGACTTGAATCGAACTCGAATGGTCATTTAGACTCATACAACTCGACTCATCATTTAGTGCAAACATGATACTCAACTGTAGCAACATAGATGTATATGACTTAATGCAACATGCTTCTCATGCTCAATCATACTCAAATTACTCAATTCATGTTCTCAACCTCAACCTCGACCTCAACTCATCAATATGCATAGAATTCTCAAAAATTATGAAAATTAGGGTTCATGAGAGCAAGTATGAAATACATGTATAAGTCTCATATTAATTCCCATGCTATGTAGAAATTTTTCTCAAGTAGTATAATAAGAAGAATAAGACCTCATGAAGATACAAGGATAGAATCTTAACATGATGGAATTTCCCAAATCTCAACTCTTGACTCAAAATAATGAAAAGGGGCATGTGAAGAAAGGAATTTCGCACTTTGGTAAGGCTTACATACCTGAAAATTGAAGAATAATCACTCTTCAACCAACCTTTGCTCTTGGGTTAGAAAACCCTAGCTTCTTACTCTTCTCCTCTTTGCTCTCTAGAACCCTCAAGGTGAAAAGGGGTGAAAAATACCCTTAGGGTTATAATTCGTGACTATATACAAGTCTAAAACGTGAAGAAATTTGACAAAAAGGAACCAAAATGGACAAAACCACCCCTCAGTAAAACTGCCGACAAGATCTACGAGACCCCATCTAAGACTCGTAAAGCAATCTACGGGTCATCGATCACCCTCGTAACTGGAAGTTTGAAAATCCTGCATCACTGAAAGTTGATGTGAGGCCCTCCTTTACCATTCGTAATTCGACATACGAGTCGTAACTGACCTCTCGTAGATAGAGTGGGCTTGCAACATGAAACGCTAACTTAGCACGAAACTTCATCTTACGAGTCATAATGCTCTTCACGAGTCGTAAACTCCTTTCGTAGATATGGTGATCCTGAAATCTGAAACACCGGAATCCAATACGAAACTCGATCTACGGGTCATAAACTCGTGTACGACTCGTAAACCCCTCTTGTAACTTGCTTTTGTAGTTTTCCTCAGTCATTTTCCAGCAATCCTCTGCACATACTCATCTAAGTCAGATAGGAGGAAATTAAGAGGTGCTACACTTCTGATTCAACTTAATCAATGAAGATGTGATAGAAGAGAAAGTCGAATTAGTGATAATAACCTGCTAAATCAATAAAACTTCAAATCTTAAAAGAGGAAATAGGCCTTATATAATCACAAACTGCTAGAACTTGAGCTGGATCGACCATAATCCCTTTTTTAGTCACCTGGTGACCAAAAAAAGCCATATAATCAAGCCAAAATTCACACTTATAGAACTCACAATTTTTGAAGATGGTCCTCAAGTGATGAACATGCACAATCAACCTCATTCTTATAACAGAACAAGATATTATCAATAGATTATATAATAACAAAGGAAATCAAATAAGGTCAAAACACACGATTCATCAACTCCAAAAAAAAGACGAGGCATTATTCAACCCAAAGCATATGGTCATAAACTCATAATGCCCATAACAAGTCCTAATAGCTATTTTTTGGGATATACAAGTCTCGAACTCTCAATTGATGGTTATCCAATCTTAAGTCAATCTTGGAAAATAATGCATCTTGATGATAAAATAAATCATCAATGTAGAGAAGAAAATACTTATTCTTGTTCCTAAATCCTTTCTTCAACATATTTACAAATCACTATTGACTTGGTGACGTAGAGTCAGATTACGTTGTGATCCTATTATTGTGTATGTTAATGGGAGCTTGGGAAAATTTTTTGAGTTTTTATCTCTGTGTAAGCTTCCATGGTGGGTAAAATCCCACTATGGTGTGGCCACTATGGTAGGTCACGTCCTGCCATGGAGGGACAATGCTGATGTAATACAATGAAGTCCAAGATTATCTTGATTCTTCCATAAGGGATAATTCCCTTATGTAATAGAGGCATTATGTTATGATCAATATTAGAGTAAACGATGGACTAAGGTACGCGGTTGAAATTATGTGTACTATTTACGGTTAAGGTAGTTGGGACGGAAAGAGTATGAGGGTAAAAAATTTGGATGGTGCATTTTCTTATTGTATGTTTTCTAACTTTTTACTCTATATTATATAGTGGATTTTGAGTTGACCGATAATATCTACCAGTACAACGTTGTTTGTACTGATACTGTTGTTGTTGTACATGCCATTTGATATATGTGATTGCAGAATTAGTAGTTTTTTGAGGTGAATACAATGATTATCTTTGAAGCTTCTACTACTCTTTTCCTTATGTTGGAGTTGTGTCTTATTCTTTTTGATCTCTTATTCTTTTAGGTATCTATTTAGACTAGATTCGTTGAGGGTGCATGTTAAATGTCTTTTTCAAAAGAAATAATTTGGACTTTTAACTCTGTACTTGGTAATTATATGATTTCATCTATATTATATTCTATTCCTTTCATTTTTCCTCATGATTTATTTGGTTGGGAATTAAGAGTTCCCCTATCTAGGTGTTAGAGAAGGTGCCTACACGATTTGGTGGGCAGCTGGATCGTGATAGTTGCATTATTAGGGGCTCTCACAATTAGTGTTGCTCATTGTGGAGCTTTAAAAAAGAGACTCTAAAATTTCACTAGCAAAAGTGACATGGATCTATATCTCAATGCTACATATGTTGAACCATCGAAGAAATTGTGCCCTAATACATGCCAATCTAGCTAATAGTGTGAAATTGAACCCTTTGAGCTCAACCTCATTTGATAACAATCATTTCAACATGTTTTTTGCTGAGAACAAAGGATTGTTCCAATCCAATGCAACCCTTTACAATGACATAGACTCAGTAATTGCTATCAACTAATTGTAAAAGAAGAAGACTTTCTTTTTTTGATTTTGTAGGATCCATGCAGAAAATGGGCACAGTTGATGTTCTTACCAAAAATATAGGAGAAATCAAGAAGAATTGTTGCGTCAAAACTAATTCAAGAAAAAACCTATTATTTATCATATATATGTTGTTGCAAAAAGGGTACAACATGTATCAGATCACTTTTATTTATTATGTCTCTAATCTTTAGTAATTGTGTGGTGATACAAAATTATTTAACTTTTGTATGGATATTGTTTGAACAAGCAAATTCTGAAAACTAATACATAATATATTTAACCAAAAAAGGTCTTGAAACTCTGACCAGTCACCCCATAGACTAAACTCGACATTATGGATGCAGCTAACGAAGATTCGCCTAAATCGAAGAATGTTGATTAAACTCAACTTCCTCATAATAACTCAACTAAAATGGCTCAAAATCACCAAAATCTCACCCCGATCACATTAAGAACCATACTAACTAATCCCATATAATATATCACCAAAAGTGAGAAGATATCAAGTGAAAAGTTGAATTACCATTGTAACCTTCAAATTAAAACTATATCTATAATATTTATTTACTAAAAGATAAACTTATATCAAGTGAAAAGTTGAATTACCATTGTAACCTTCAAATTAAAACTATATCTATAATATTTATTTACTAAAAGAT
>JAPFFP010000098.1:4398083-4419190 GCA_026153255.1 Solanum medicagineum
TCTTTCTTATTTTTCATAACCTTTTCCCATTTGATTAAGTGAAACTTCTTTTTTTCTTCATCACCTTGCCATAGAAAGTTTCTTCTCAAAGCATCTATTCTCTGTGTGTCATTCTCTGGTGTTGGGAACACAGACATCATGTAGGTAGGTTTTGCATCAAGTACACTGTTAATCAGTGTTAGTCTTCCTCGCCTGGACTAGTATTGACTCTTCCAGTTGTTCAGCTTCTTCTCACATTTTTCTCACTCTGTTCCATATCCCCTTAGATTTGCTCTTGGCTCCCAGTGGCATGCCTAGGTGTTCGATAGGAAGTTCTCCTACTCAAAACCTCATTGAAGCTAAGTTCTAATAGAGTTGAGTAATACTGACGGGAGCACCACTGGCACTCTTCTATAGTCTAGTTTCTTTTCTCAGCTTCTTAGTAAGCCCTGCATTTGGGGCATGAGCATTTCCAAATTCTCCGCCTACTTGCTTTCTGTAGTACATCTATGATCACGTGGAGTATAATTTGGTGAAACCTATGGTGCTCAGAGACAAGGGCCGAATCAAGAAGTCAGATGATTTCAGCAATTAGTTGAAGTTAGTGTAATTAAATTCTCTGCATACAAGTATATTTTATTTATAAGTTATCTCGTGTAATATCTAAGTATTTTAGTGTTTTATGACAATCTGTACTTTATTCTTATAACCATGGTGTCCGGGCTAGCTTGCTTTGCACCTTTATAAATTCCACGTGCTCCTACGGTCCTACCTCCTTTTATGTGACTATATACATATATGACATAGACGCAGTATCAAATCAAGTATACTATCAGCCTATACTACTTTGGTCATAGTCGTAATTAAGTCACCCAAGTTGTCAAATCTAATTTGGATACCACCCCTGCACCCTAGTCATATTGTATCTACCTAGGTGCAACAATGATTTTGAAGGGTATCAGCAATAGGGGTGTTCATTGGTTTTTTGATTTTCAAACCAAACAAAACATTTTTTTTTTTTTTGAAAGGTAATGTTTCTAATATATATCAACAGGTATACTACTTTACAGTAGCCCCCCTAGTTAAACAATTACATCTGAAAATACTCTATCTGAGCTTTTTGTCACAGATAGTTTAATACATCAAAGAGATCTTCTGCCTGACCTAATACTTCTCGTTTACACCAAAAATAATAAAGAGCCAAGCAATTCATTTTAAAAATCTGCATGTTGCTTTTTTTGTCCTCAAAACACCTCTGATTCCTTACTCTCCAAATGGTCCACCATATGCAGGCTGGGACAATCTTCCATCTCTCTTCCTTAATTGTAGCATTTCCCACATTAATCCAGCAACTGAGTAGTTGTTCAATATCTCTTGGTTTTACCCAATTGATTTTTCTGAGGCTGCTAAAACTTCTCCATAACTGATCTGCCCATCTACAATGCAAACAAAGATGGTTGACTGTCTCAAGCTGTTCCTCACACAGATAACATCTTGAACTCATCTGAAATTTCCTCTTTTTCAAATTTTCCTGTGTCAAAACCACCTCCCTTGCCAGCAGCCATGTAAAACAGTTTACCTTGTAAGGTATTCTTGTTTTCCAGATCATCTTCCAAGGCCAAGGCTTCAATCTGCCTCTTGAGTGATTGAGGTTGATATAAGCAGCTTTTACACTAAAATATTCTTTGTTACCAGGTTGCCAGATGACCCTATCTTCCTCTGCATTCATGTTGCTAAAGCCAGCCATTGTATTGTGAAAAGCTTCTATGTCTGCCAGCTCCTAGTCATTTAAATTTCTCCTGAGATTCAGGTTCCATCCTTGACCTGTCGATAAATCAGAGACTGTGGCTCTTGGCTGTAAGCTCAAGCGGAACAGCTCTGGAAATATCTGTTTCAGGGGTCTCTGTGCAATCCATATGTCCTCCCAAAAGAGCACCTTCATTCCATTACCCACTTTGAATCTGATTCTAGACAACATTAGAGGCCAGAGATTTCTCACTGATCCCGATAGTCCACATCCATAAGGGGTTGAAACCATCTTTTTCATCCAGTTACTCTCCATTTCATATTTTGCTTTGACCACTTCCTTCTACAGCATGTTATCTCCTGTCATAAATTTCCAAACCAAACAAAACATTTGTTTTAGTTTTGTCGCTTTTTTTTTTTTGGTGGTTATTTGCAGTTTTGTATAGACGTGGTTGATAAGTCAAAAACCAAAACTACCTAACTTGGCAGCCAGTGTACATGTATAGAAAAAATAGTCCAAGGCTCACATAATGAGTGTGTCAAAATTGGTGAAAGGCACCCTGGATCTATTCACTAGTTTGCACTTAAAAGATTGTTTTTGCTGCTCTATTCTATTTGATTTTGCTGCTCTGGTCTATTTGATTTTTAACCTTTACCAAAGATTTTCACGACTTATTTATGCAAAATTTATTCCATAGGATCATTAAAATTTTGTTTAATCCTATGTGAACTCCTTTCCTATTCATATGTTGTTGTCCCTAAAGATTTAAGGGTTGCAACCCCTGTATGATCTTAGATGTTGTAGCCAAATCCAACCAGTGGATTATTAGTGTACTGTCTAGCAACAAAGAGTATTTTGCCTCAATTACTTTCTCATCCCTTTTCCAAATAGAAGCGATAAGGTCTCTGAGAATTATTTGATTTTGAGGACCAAAGTGTTGAATTTTTAAGCAGGAACAAAAAATATAAGTTTGGGGTCAGTTGATTGAGATCATCATTTTGCGAAATGCGAACACAGTTCCAATGTGACTAAAGAACAAAAACCAAGACTAACACTCTTTTGTTCATTTCCGAATTGTAGAAAGCTTATGCAAGCTCCGCTTATCATACCTGCCTATTGCATCCTAGAATTTTCAGAAACCTCAGAATAATTGATTTTGTTTGTCAATCGATTTTTGAAAAGAATTCTTAATCCCTCTAGTAATATCACTTCAAAGTTAGTTATTTTTACAATCAATCCCTTTACATATATATATATATACACACACGCGCGCGCGCTCACGCGTAGCTAATGCAGCACCATGCTTACAAGAAAGCCAAGGGTGCAAAAAGGAGCTGACAGAGAGCCTATCAAATCATCAAAGAGTCTGTCTCCTCTACTCTACTTCCTTTACACCAAAACTAGAACAATATAATACAACTCATCTTCCTTGGCGAGGGCCTGTGTACCCCCGGGATTAGTCGGGGCTCTAAGAGACTCGGACAGCTGGTGCAAATTAAAATAATAATAATAATAGTAATAATAATATAACTCATCTTGAGTTTCTGTGTTGAAATTTGCTTGCCTTTAAAAAATCCTAGCATTCTTCTCTTTCCAAACTGACCAACATATACAAGCTGGCACCATTCTCCACCGCCCGTTCTGTTTCACTAATCTTTGGTTGGATTTCCATGAATTCAGAACCTCAGCAGTGGTAGCTGTAACCTCAATAGTGATAGCTGTTTTTGTAATCAATCTCTTCTACATTGCTAAGTGAATGTCTTATTACTAATGAATATACAAATATATGTGTGTATTTGTCATTTTTGTTTTATTTTCTTTGTTCAAACCAACCTAAATATTGTCCTTTTTTTAAAAAAAAAAATTTGCAGCCAAACCATAGTTGCGTTGACTTGGTTTTTCAGTTCAGTTTGGTTTTTCTATCTCATTGGAAAATCATTACTGAGCACCATAAGGTGAAACAGTGATCTAAATGTCCTTGATCCTCAGATGATTTACTGGGTTTTATCCTTAGTGATGCAGGTCCTTCTCTAGAGTTTCTGCATGGAGAATGATAGTTGAGCTTGGCATCATATTCTTTGGATGTCGATAATCATGATTACTAATAAAACTGTTAATTAGAGTTGGTATAATTGTTCATGTTTAGCTTTTTTTTTCTTTTATAATAATTGAGGGGAAGTAATGTCTTGCTTAGTGGATGGGATTATCATTCTTAAAAAGGTCATAGTGCATAGAATGTATGGATGACTACCTTGTATATTGCTCTGAGCCAGTTTGGTTATACATGGTTGTGATGTTTCAACTTTTATTATTTATAGGCAAGGAAAGTGAGAGAAAGATGTTTTGTCTCTTTTGCATAGAATAGGGATTCATTACTTTTTTCAACTTAAACCAAACATCTAACTTTTTATACGTTCATCAAGAATTGCTGATGCTGAAGAAAACCTTGGTGAAAGTGAAGTTCGCGAAGCTCATTTGGCGAAATCATTGTTCTATTTTCGGATTGGTTCCACGGCAGGCTATCTCTATCTCTCACTTATTCATTCAGATAATTGTTCAGAGTTCATTTGACCACACTGGGCAAATCTTAATCATGCTTTATTTAATTTGAAATTTTCAGGCTAAAGCAGTTGAACTATTCAAGGTGACTGAGAGCAAAACTGTTGCAGTTGGGCAAAAGATGGACTTGGTGTTCTATATCTTGCAGATGGGATTAGTTGACTTGAATTTTCCCTTGATATCTAGTTGCATAGATAAGGCAAAGAAGTAGGAGTGTCTCGCAGCCTGCTTCCGATGTTATCAGACATGATATTCGAAATGCCTCTTTCTTATTTATTGAGCTAACTCCCAATGTTTGTTGTCTGACAGATTATTTGATGCGGGGGGTGACTGGGAGAGAAAGAACAGGTTGAAGGTGTATGAAGGGCTGTTCTGCATGTCCACTCGTAACTTCAAGAAAGCAGCAGAGCTTTTCCTTGATTCTATCTCAACTTTTACCACATATGAGCTTTTCCCCTATGATACTTTCATATTTTATACTGTCCTTACGAGCATCATTACCTTGGACCGGGTTTCTTTGAAGCAAAAGGTATTTTAGTTTTACTCCCTCTAATAACCTTGTTTGCAGTATGAGAATTTTTGAACTTTGAAATTTGTGTTCCCTTGAAATATCCTGGATGTTAACTGTGATGAATGTACTTGCGAGTTCATTTTTGTTATCTATATGTTGTAGGTCGTGGATGCACCAGAGATCTTGACAGTAATTGGAAAGATTCCATATCTCTCCGAGTTTTTGAACTCGTTATATGAGTGTCAGTACAAGTCATTTTTCTCTGCATTTGGTAAGCTTTTCCATTGTGTATTTTTTCTTTTCGTATGTGCCTTTTGTAGTCAGCAAAGTTCCGCACACAAAAGTTTATATAGATTATGTCCTTGAAAACTGTGATGGGGGGGTCCCTGATGCATTTTCTGGATAAATTGATTGAGAATAGTAGTATTTGCATGCCATCACTATTGATAATACTGTTTGGAAGTTCTAATCCTCAAATGCCAGAGTTTCCTTTTTGGAGTACCTTAATAGTGAAATAGATTACAACTGTTGTATTGAAACCTACCTTTTTTTTTTTTGGTTTAAAGTCTTTTGAATATCAGCATGAAGTTATGGGTTCTTAGTGTTCTTTATTAGTCATGCGAGTATTATAAGCTTTGATTAGGCTAAAGGGATGTTCTTTCTGGCACATATCAAAAGAGTAAAACAGATGCTATTTCCTCACCTGAAACTTGGGACTTTTCAAATGGATAATAGTTGTTTTCCAATTGCATAGAAAGTAATATGTCGTCATCTTTGTTGAGTTTGACAGGAAGTTTTCTTTGGGTTGGGGTGCGTGGGTAGACTAGTGATTCTCATTGCAGTTCTTCATAGGTTGTATAGTCTGCTTTAATAAATCTTAAATTGATTTCTCTTCAGAGCACTAACTCTAATTTGTAGGACAGTTACATTCACTTGAATTTCCGAACTAATTATTGTAGATGGGGGCAATGAGAGACCAGTTGACCTTTGCACAAAAGAAAGATGGATACCTATGAATACCTTGTAAAAAAGATGGACAAACCTAAATGTGTGTTATAGACTGTGGTGTTAAAATGTGATCTGTAACTGTAAGTATTGAGTTACAGGAGAGATTAACATGCTATATCTGTCATCTGCTTGTGATTTGTGATTTACCTATATGTTGATCACTAGGGTCGGGTCATTTATGTGGGCCATGAATGATATATTTGTTGCAAAATTGTTCACTTTTACCTTAATGTGTTTCTAGCTGGCTTGACGGAGCAGATTAAATTCGATCGTTACTTGCATCCACACTTCAGATATTATATGAGGGAGGTCAGAACAGTTGTGTATTCCCAGTTCCTGGAGTCCTACAAGAGTGTTACTATTGAGGCCATGGCCAAGGCTTTTGGGGTGTCTGAGGATTTCATTGACTTGTGAGTGCTGTTTCATGCTTAGCTGTTCTGGACTGTGTATTCACCATAGAACATGTAACACAATTGAACTTTTCTGTTTTACTTCAGGGAACTATCTCGGTTCATTGCAGCTGGGAAGTTGCATTGCAAGATCGATAAAGTAGCAGGAGTATTGGAAACTAATCGTCCTGATGCAAAGAATGCTCTTTACCAGGCAACTATCAAGCAAGGAGACTTCTTGTTGAATCGCATTCAAAAGCTTTCTCGTGTCATGGATGTCTGAAGCCGTTAAACCATGGCGTTGTACTTGTTTCTTCAACTATCTGTAGCACTAATCTTGATATATTTTGCCTTTTGGTTTTAAGCTCTTGGGAGCACCATTTCTGAAGTCAGAGAAATTTTCTGTGCTGGGACTTGGGACAGCTTTTGGAGCATTTTTTAAAATTGGATTTCCTTTTAATTTTGTGCGTAATTGATGATGAAAGTGATTGATAGTTCTAATTAGTGAAGCTAAAAAATGCGTTTAGGGATTGGTTTATAGCTAATTTGAGTTAATTGATACACGGATTAGTTAATGAGAATTTATGTATTTTTTACAAAGGGATTAATTGTGTAAGGTTGAAGTGTTTGTTCAACCTGCATAAAATAAATACATAAGTAATTTAGACACTTATTAGTAGTGGGTTTCTAAATTTAACACAACTAATTTATATAATAGTTACCACCTAACCTACTATCAATTGTGGTACTCTATTTCAATTTCTTGTTTAATTTGAATTTTGAGATTTAAACTATTTATAGTACACTAAAATTCGTGAAGGTCTTTAGAAATGTCAAGAAGATGCATGTCGCAGAGATGATGATGCTGAGATGGATGTGTGGTCACACCAGGAGTGATAAGGTTCGGAATGAGACCATCCGGGAGAAGCTAGAGGTGGCCCCGGTGACCGAAAAGATGAGGGAAGCGAGACTGCGATGGTTTGGACATGTGCAGAGAAGGAGTACCGATGATCCTGTTAGGAGGTGCGAGAGGTTGGTTTTGGGATATACTCGGAGGGGTAGAGGTAGACCGAAGAAGTACTGGGGAGGTGATTAGACAGGATATGACGGAACTTGATCTTACTGAGGACATGACCTTAAATAGAAAAAAGTGGAGATCGCGAATTAGAGTAGCAGGCTAATGGTAGGGTTAAGTGTTTTTTTTTTTTGGTCATGTGTTCACTTTACCTGTCATATTATGTGTTAGTTTATCTTGTTTACATACTGTCATTATTAGTCACTCTTGTCTGTTCCCTTCCCTTCCTTTTGTCATATCTAATTCTTCTTGCGTACGGGTTTTGTGATGGGGGTTTCCAGGAAACCACCTCTCTATTTCTATGGTAGTGGTAAGGTCTGTGTATATTCTACTCTCCCCATACCCTGCTTGTGGGGTTTTACTGGGTATGTTGTTGTTGTTGTTTATTTAATAATTTGAAATTAACTAAAATTTTATTTATTAAATCTTTCCTTATTTATCTAGGTAAGAACTAATTTCTGGGAATTTTTAAAAGAAAATCTCCAATGTTTCGACTAAAACTAATGATAAAAATTAGGCAATATTAAAACAAACTTTTATATGAAGACTTTGAAATCAATTTAAATTCAATAGGATCATTTTCCTACTATTTAGGATGTGATATTAGCATGAAATCTTGACTATTTATTTATTTTTAATTGAACCATGTACTAACTCATGAAATTAGCAAAATGCACATTTTTGTCATTTAAATTAATATAATATTGCATATATTGTAATTTCAATACTAAATAAATATGAATATTTTGGAGTTTTTTTTTACATTAAATTTTAATCAATTAATTATTTAAATTCTAATTAATCAACTCCAAGTTATTATTTTATGTATTTATAAACTATTAACATATCTGTATTATAAGTAATTGAATTGATTTTCTCATCCTTGCCGATTCATAATAGATTAAACTAGGAAAAATTGCAATAATATACACTTTTAGAGTCTTGATTACAGTCTATGTCAACCACTAATAATACTTACACTTTTGTCATTTTTATTTACATCAATGTCATATTGTATTTTTCTTTTCGCTTTTTTTTTTTCATTATTTATGTGTATATTATGTGTGCCCATTTACTTACATTCTTTTCTCTTTTTTATTGGTCTGACCAAGGAGAAATTATTTTCCCAATGTAAAAGTCCTTTATTGGACTGGTTTGACAACGCACTACTAATTTTTATTTTTTCTATGTACATTATTAGGTTATATTTGTTCAATTTTTTGAACAAAACTTTTTAAATACACCAAAAGCAAAAACACTCACCCTTTGGTCTTCCAACCTTTCCTTCTTTGTTCAATATCGTCACCATTTTTGCTTGTTTTTTTTTTCTTTTTTATGTGATTTTTGTTGTTCTTTGTGGTGTGTTTTTTTCGTTTTTGAATTCGTCACCATATCGGTTTCTGATGAGAAAATCCCAGTTCGTAAGATTGCTCGATTAAATGTTGAGCCTGTTTGTTTGGATACCACACCAATCCAATGTTCAAGGTCTACTTTTAATCTGAATGTCTTCACTCCGTCATCTGTTTGAAAAAATTTGAAGGTGGAGGCACTCCTAAGGTCATAGTTATCGGATCTTCCAAGAAAAAGGACTCCGGTGATGGTCCTTCCAAGTCATTGAAGAGAAAAGGGAAAGAAAAGGTTGATTTCGCTAATGATATTGATCTCGAAGATGAAATACCAATCATGAAAAGATATCGCTTGAACCAGGAACAAAACTTCGAAATGTTAGATCCAAGGTTACACCCTTCTATTTTTTTTGGTCTGATTCCATGTTTTGACTTATATATGCTAATGTTCACTTTTACAGTATCTTATTTAAATATTTGTATTTGGTAATTGCATTTTATTGGATTCATTCTGATTTCAAATATGTACCAAAACTTGTTTTTCATTAAATTTGGGGGTCCGAACATTCTGTTTTGTTATTCATCATTTGAGTTATCTTACCAAATTGGTTATGCAATTGCTGAATTTATTGATATAGAAAAATTTGTGTGCTAAACCTTCAGGGATATGGAGTAATTATTGGTTACTGCTTTGATTATCTTTTGGTTCTTTGGGAACACATAACAAATTGATATTGTTATGTGTTGTAATAGTATTATTTTTTCATGATTTGAGTTATCCTACCAAGTTGGTTATGCAATTGGTGGACTTGTTGGTTAAATGTTCACAAATAAATTTTTACCTGTAATTTTTGTGTGCAGTTGGTATGATTATTGGTTATTTTTTATTTATCTATTTTGGATGCCACTCTTTCAAGCCTTTAAATATATAGATTTTTGGTGTTATGTGTATACAGTTGGTGATATCTAATATATTTAATCTGTATTGAATTTCATGATTTCAGCCTTTATTTTTAGTATGGGATTTGAAGTTATACACGTATACTTTCGTTGAATACTATTCGCAAGGCCAATTCGAAATTTCTTTGTGTTTTATAAATTCGTATCTATTCAGATTGAGGTATGATGCTCTGCTTTGTCAATATGAAACACGGAAGATAGAGGACAATACAGTCAGTGAGAGTGAAGTGACACGAAAAGTTGTGAGTCGGATATGAGTCCTAAAGTTGTACGCGACTATATTCCACTCAGTGACACTATTGATCGGGATAAGTTAGTTATACCCTACAGGAAGAATTAGATATATTGTTATTATGTGACAATAATTTTATGTAGATATAACAGATGGTTTGCTTCATCCTTTTGGTATTTCTTTTGGGCATTTTTACGACAATGTGTTGGTTCTACTACTTCTTTTCTGATATTTGTGATATTGATTGTTAACTTTTTTCATGGTAATGACCTTTCTTTGGATTCATTTCTGTTGTAACTTATGTCAAATTTTATGTTTTTATATTAATTTGGGTTGAAGCTTGTTATTTAATCCGTGTAACTGTTGGTTAAGTATACACAAATAAAAATGTTGGTTAATATGTTTTACCTTTGTAAACTGGCAATTTTTTTCTAAATCAACGGTAACTTATCAACAAATGTCAAAATACAACATCATTAAAAAATTATTTAATCATTAACTAATCACATTGTTTACACGTATTTTATTTTAAATAATCAGTTCCAATTGCCCAAAATCAGCACTATTACAACGCTAACCAACATCAAGGTGTAATGTGCTGCCACAGAACCAAAATTAACCAAATCCGTAACCTAATTTTAGACCATATCTCTACACAGTTAACCCACTAATTCTCATTAAAAATTTATGTAATAATTTTACACTAACTGAGTGAATGTGAACCCAATAATTTTTCTAAATCAATTATATCTTACCAACAAATAATCACATTTTTAACATATTTTTTTACTAATCACTTCCAATTGTAAAAAATTAACACTATTACAACACTAACCAACATAAAAGTGTAATGTGCTTCCACTAAACCAATAGATAACCAAATTGGTAACCCAAATTTACACCAACTAATTGAATAGTTCACTCAATAATTTACAACACTTACCAACATCAAAATGTTATGTGCCCCAATAGAACTAGAAAAAAATCAAAACACTAATCCAAAATAATATAGGTTAATATGTTGTACCTTTGTGGTTTGACAACTTTTCTAAATTAATCGTAACTTACCTGGAAATATTAAAATACAATATTATTAAAAAATTATGTAAAACAAAAACAAAAATAGAATTCTTTTTGGCACTTCCCAATAAAAAAACTCATTGCATTTATTAGGTTGATTTGATTACATATGTTTTCGATTTTTTTTTGTTTTTTCCTACTTTGCATTTATTATTAAAACGAGTACTAAAAAAATACCCAACAATTATATTTTTTGCATGAACAACGAAACCAAACCTGATGCATCCCATGTTCCGTCATGGTGAATCAAAATAAAGACACAATCCATACTCAAATTGGACCAACCAAAACCTTAATGTATATATATCTTTTTTGTAAGAATCTTTGTTTTTTCCTTACTTTGAACAACCTTTCATTAACTAAATTTTTTCTTTATCAAAAGCAACTAATGGACTAAAAATAAGACGCCTCATACATTCCACATTTTGTAGTATTTTCATCCCATTCGTTACACTATGTGTAATATAAAAATTACCAAATATTTAATATACTTTCTGCACTTCCCTCAAAATAAAGTACAAGAATTTATAACATTGATAGACCCCACATATTATACATTTTTTTTAAAATTTTTTCATTTATCTTTCTCCTATTAACATTTATTGGTTACAAATGATTACATATGCTTTTTGCCCATTTTCATTTTCATTTTACTTTTTTTTCGCTTCCATTTAATGCATCTCAGGTGCATTTATTGCATTCCATTGGCTTGCACATATTTTGACCTTATTATTTTACTTTTTAATTTTTTTTATTCCTTATTTTTATAGGTGATAAATGATCTCACTTTTATGTCACATCATTATTTTTTTTAATAAATTTTTGTATTCCATTTTCTCATTTCTTTCAATGCTTTGGACACATTTTGGGATTATATTTTTCTTTTTGTTGATTTATTTCCTTTCACATTAATGGTCATTCATTGCATTTAATGCCCTCACTTTATGTCACTTATATTTTTTTTATTTTCAGTTTTTTTTCTAACACTATAAAATGATTTTGTATAATTTGGTAATTTTTCTTGACATTTATTGGTAAATTCACTTTTAAGACACAAATAAGTAATTTTGACACTTAAAATGTATAGTATTGAAATTTGCCCTTAAACGACTGAATCAAACTAACAATATTTATTTTAGTTTTTTGACTTGAAGATGACATTTTATTAGTTTTATTATAAATTGAATACTAACACAACAAAATACAAAGAGATATTATCCTAAGAACCCTCTTGCTATGACATTTGCAAACAATATTCAAATTTTAGCTTCTCTCATAGATTACCTATTTGTTTAGCTCTTCATTTACACATATTGCTCAAATGTTAACATGCGCTTTTTTCCTCTCACTTTACACTTTGAAAAGTGTTTGTTGTCTATGTCTTTTGTCTCTTTTTTATTTTGAGTATGAGTATCGATAACTAATCATTAATTTTCAATTATATAAGTATTTTATTTCAAAATGTTCTAAGGAGGCTATGAAAAAAGTTTAAACCCACGAAAAAAAACTTCCAAGATAATATAATCTGTGAATAGATGTTTAGAGTATGTTCCAAAATGCCTATGAATTACATCTTGTGTTGGTTTTCAAGGAGTAAGATGTGTTGTTTAATAAAGAGGTTTATGTTCAACTGGGTAAAGATTCATCCGATTTGAATTTGTGTATACAGAGCAAATGCTCCCATTACTATTTTATGTGTTTAAGTTGGTCTCATATAAAACTTGAGAAAAAAACAACTATCTTCACTTCTATTTCCGTAAAATCATAAAATTATATTAGGCATTAGTCTTTGAAAATTTTGACTATATATATCAATCAAAGATAAAATTAGTATATAAAGTTGTTGGGTCTTGCTAATTACTTCGTTAATTACACTGAATTATATATTGATCAAATAATTACATGATCAATCAAACATGTCAACAACAACATATCCAGTGGAATCCCACAATTGGAGTTTAGGTAGGGTAAAATGTGCATAGACCTTACTACCACCTCATAGAGGTGGAGAGGTGATTTCCCAGGAAACCTCGTCTCAAAAACCCATAAGTAGAATAAACTAGATATAGAAAAACGGAAAGCAAAAGAAAGGAAACATAGAGAGCTATTAATAACGAAAAGTACGTGATAGTATGTAAATACGATAAATTTACATATATAATACAAATAGTGACAACAGAAGATATAAAGACACGACTAAACCTCCCACTCTACTGTACCTCACGATCAGACATCAACCTACTAACCTATTAGTCTGCTACTCTACTTCGCGACTTTCATTCCTTCCTATCTAAAGTCATGTCCTCGGTGAGATCAAGTTTCACCACATCTCGTCTGATTACCTTCTCCAATACTTTTTCGGTTTGCCTCTACCCCTCTATGTAACTTCTAAATCCAACCTCTCGCACCTCCTAACAGGAGCATCGGTACTTCTTCTCTGTACATGTGCAAATCATCGCAGTCTCGCTTCCCTCATCTTGTCAGCCACAGGGGCCACCTCAAACTTCTCCCGGATGGTCTCATTCCTAATTTTAACACTCCTGGTATATCCACACATCCATCTCAACATTTTCATCTCCGTGACTAACATTTTCTGAATATATAAGTTTTTGATTGGCCAACACTCCACCCATACAGCAAAGACGGTGTAACCACCAATCAAACATGTCAAATATTATGATTAGATGTAATTACCCTAAATCTAATAATGGCTTCCCAAACACACCCTTACAAACTTCTAGTAACATCCAAGGCCCCCATGTCCCCACACACAACTGTATAACGGTCATCCATCTCTTTCAAGCTCCAAACCAAAATCCAAGAAAATCATTACTGCTTACAAGTATTTGGAGCAACCCCATTTGACATATTTCAAGAAAAGAAGATATCCCAGTAATATTTTTTCAGCCACAAGAAAAAAAGTATATAATGGGTGAATGGCTATTAATTCCCCTTCAAATTTCTTGCAATTTTGAGCTCTGGAGGCTCTGTAAAGAAAATATAAGGTGTAAAAATGGTTTCTTTAACCTTGTAGATGCTGCAATAGAATTTACAAGAAACAATGAATATTCAGTCTGATTTTCAAGAAAAGTTATCTGCTTGTTTCAAACCTTGGCAACGTTCTTTCCAGTTCTGGGTTCGTGCAGTAGATATATATACTGGTTATAAGGTAAAACTTTTTCATTTTTTTTTCTTCCTCAAGTTGATTTTAATGATACTGAATTGATAAATTTTGGCATAATTTATAAGCAGATACCTAAATTTTGCCTCAGTTAATACTTCAATTTAGGAAAATAGGACTCAGCTGACAAGTAAGCATTTCAATGTAGGAAAATCTAACTAGTGCAGATGGTTGGCTAGCTACCCTAGTTTTTAATTTTATTGCTAAGGGTTCAATTTTCCCATTCCCATTTCTCGTATGCGGAGCCAGGATTTTCAGTCAGGGGTTCAAAATTTAAAGAAGTAGATACACAAACTAGTTGAAGGGGGTTCGATATTTGTTATATATATAAAAAAAATGATTTGAACAAGTATAAATAATATAAGTTTTCGCCGAAGGGGGTTTGGATGAACCCCCTAACGATGGGCTAGCTAAACTCCTGCCCCTACCCCTAATTTAAAAAATAATAATTTAACTTTAAGTATGCACATTTAAACACCTCAACTCATATCTATTGAGTCAGTTAAACACTCCAATTTATAAAATGATTATCTAGACACGTCTAAAATTTTGTGTTGTGTCGGGGTCTAGGAGACATAGTGAGACGAGTTGGAGTGTTTAGTTAATAGTTGAAACCAGTTGAGGTGTCTAGATGTGTGTTGGGGACACGCAGCGGAGCGAACAATAAATTTAGGAGGAATAAATAAAGCAAAATGGACACCAGAAAATTTAACGTGGTTCACCCAAAACTTTTGGGCTACGTCCACAAACCAACACTTCTACTATATTTCCTTCTACTATTACAATAGTAAGTACAAGTGTACAATTTCCTCTACTATTATAAATAGTAGGCTCTCAGAGAAAAATACTTCTTCTACTATTACAATTAGTAGGCACAAGTGTACAATTTCCTCTACTATTACAAATAGTAGGCACTCAAAGAAAAAATACCAAAAATAGTGGACACACTATTTCTTTTTGGAAAAAATATTTCTTAAGCACACACTCTAATTTTTCTTCACATACTATTTTATTTTATAGTCTATGGTATATCTCACAGAAGAAAAATACTCCATGTATTTTTTCTTCCTCTGTGGCTCTCTTCTACATTTTTTCTCTCTTCTTCTCTTGAATTGTGGTGAAAATCCTAAGGAGCAATTGCTCCTTTTTATAGGCAAATTTTTGCCTCCTTTGTTGACAACTCGGAAAGGAAAAATGTAGGCTGTCCGTGTATAATGCAAATTGTGCAATTTGCAAATTGTGGCCGTCTTTGTTGACTCAATTTGGCAGCCAAAAAACGTGTGGGCCCTCCAGTTGGAGGAACCCACTCAACAATCTCCCCCTCCCGACAAATGGAGGGCTACACACTTTTGCAATTTCGACTGACATACCACAACTCCCCCTGTAAATGTAATCAGGTATCCTGATGTAGACTTTCTTGAGTCAACATTGCTAGCTAAATCTGCTATCCATCTTGCACCGCCACTATCAAATAGTGGGACACGCCACTTGACCACCACTTTGTCAAGAAGACTTTCGACGCAAGACATTACTGCAGACCTCCCCTCAAACTCTAATCACACACAATCTTGTAAGCTCCCCCTCCAGCGATTATCATTTTGGATCTGCCACCATCTTGTATCGCTGCAACAACCTGCGGAACACGCTGCTTGACCACCACTTTGTCAAGAACACTTTCGACACAAGGCATTACCGCAGACCTCCACGTCGCTAGGTTACACCATCTGATCCGCCAATTCATCTTGCATGTCTTTACCTCCATAATTTATTCCCACAAAATTGTTTTACCAAAGTAATTCTTTTCTGATGTGCAAGTTCAGACTATGCTGCAACCACAGAGCATACTCAGAAAAAACCTTGGCTCTGATACCAGTTGTTGGGTCCCACGCAGCGGAGTGAGCAATAAAATTTAGGAGGAATAAATAAAGCAAAATGGACACCAGAAAATTTAACGTGGTTCACCCAAAACTTTTGGGCTACGTCCACAAACCAACACTTCTACTATATTTCCTTCTACTATTACAAATAGTAGGTACAAGTGTACAATTTCCTCTACTATTACAAATAGTAGGCTCTCAGAGAAAAATACTTCTTCTACTATTACAAATAGTAGGCACAAGTGTACAATTTCCTCTACTATTACAAATAGTAGGCACTCAAAGGAAAAATACCAAAAATAGTGGACACACTATTTCTTTTAGGAAAAAATATTTCCTAAGCACACGCTTTAATTTTTCTTCACATACTATTTTATTTTATAGTCTATGGTATATATCACAGAAGAAAAATACTCCATGTATTTTTTCTTCCTCTGTGGCGCTCTTCTACATTTTTTCTCTCTTCTTCTCTTGAATTGTGGTGAAAATCCTAAGGAGCAATTGCTCCTTTTTATAGGCAAATTTTTGCCTCCTTTGTTGACAACTCAAAAAGGAAAAATGTAGGCTGTCCGTGTATAATGCAAATTGTGCAATTTGCATTTTGCAAATTGTGGCTGTCTTTGTTGATTCAATTTGGCAGCCAAAAAACGTGTGGGCCCTCCAGTTGGAGGGACCCACTCAACAATGTGTACTCTCAAAGTTGAAATGTTTACTTGCCAATTGAGGTCAAGTTTAAGTGTTTGTTTATTTAGACGTCTATATTTATAATTTGAAGAATTTAGGACAGATATGTACTTATTAAATTCTACAATTAAGTGTTGGTTTTGAAACAAATGTGCTCATTGTTAGGTGTTTCAATTAAGAGTTGGCTTTGAAAAAGATGTGCAAAAACAAGAAGCAATGTGGGAGAGGCAGCATGAGGTTGCAGCTGAGAAGATATACAATATGTGCTCTGACCTTGGTGGGTTCTTCCTAAAGGTATAATCTGTAACCAGCTTCCCATTTTTCGTTTCCTAATATAATACTGGTTCGATCTCGAACAGTTATTGTTGTTTATTACAACAACAAGGGGAGTCATGAGAGGTAGGATATAGGCAGACATTATTACCTTTTAGGTAAGGAGGTTGTTTCCGATAGACCATCTTCCTGTTTTTCGTTTCTTAATATACAATTGATTCAATCTCGAATGGTAATTGTTGTTTATTACAACAGCAAGTGGGGTCCAGATAGGGTAGGATGTAGGTGGACTTTATCCCTGCCTTTTACATAGATATGTTGTTTTTGATAAATCAGCTCAAAGGAAGTAATCAAAAAGTGTAAAAGAAAGAAAAAAGAATTCATGGTAGCAACTACCCAAACAAACTGTTAAATGTTAATAGTCCTTTGTTGTTTATTAATTACTAGGAAAAAGATTCCTGCATTTCATGATTTCTTTTAACAAATTTAGTTAAGTTTATGTGATTATATTGGAATATGTGCTCTAGTCTGTGCTGGCTGCAGCATGTACTAATGTACTATATTTATCATAATGCTCATGAGATTAATGTCTTGTGGGGTTAAAGGTCAAACTCTCTATCACATAGCAAGTTGCTTCCACATTGGTCTAGTGGTAAGAAGTGTGGCGCACCAGTGATGTGTGGTTTAGGAGCATGTCATGGAGTCGAACCCTGCTGCAAGCAAATTCCTTGTATGTTAATGGAGAAGGGTGGAGGGGTGGGCTCATAATCCACTGAGTTTCGAACCATGCACCACTTCTCGGGAATTTCTTCGTTCTTAAAATAAATGAATGATCAAGAGGGTTTAAGTTTTGGCTCCACAGCGCATAATTCATCTTAAGATATGGTTTGAGAGTGACATCTAATTATGTGGATAGTGATGGTAATATTAGGTTGCTCAACTAATTGGGAAGCCAGACTTGGCCCCAGCTGCATGGGTGAGAAGGTTAGTTACTCTATGTGATCAAGCGCCTGCTACACCATACAATGTGATCAGGGCTGTGCTGGAGAAGGAATTGGATCAGAATGTTGATGAATTGTTTGAAAGTTTTGACGTTGATCCTATGGGTTCTGCTTCTATCGCACAGGTAACTGTTAAGCTTGATCTAAAGCATTACTGTAGCTCATTATAGAGAAACTGATGCAAATTTCTTTCGAGTGTTAACAAGAAGCTTTATGTTGTTCGAACAGATGTTAAAAATATTGACCTTGTAGCTAGTATATACATTGGGAATAGTTGAAGTGTGTAGCTGCCACATCTAAAATCTAAGTTGTTACCGAGAGGAGACACATGTATTTATTTATTTATTTTAGGTCCGCAAAGTATTCACTCAAATTCGGACCAACTTTTTTTTTTCTTGGACTTTTACATGGAAATTAATTTCCTCTAATAGGTTGTGGAACATATTAAGCACATAATAGACACAACAGGGCCCTAATTTCAGTATTAATGCCAAAAACATTTGCACTTGCATCTTAAGCTAGGGAAACTGCTTAAGATACACCGAACAAATTTCTTAATATTAGCTGTGGCTGATATATTTTAACCGCTAAGAATCTCTTGTACATTCTTAATTTGTATGGCTTATCGTAGGTCTTGGCCCTATACGAACAACAGCAGTAGCTTTTTGTTGGCAATGAAGGAGATATGTTTCAAAATAAGTTTTTGTATATTTTATAAGTGCATTGCATGGAAGCATGGTAGAGCTAGGATTTGATTAAGGGGTTCATAATATGAAGAAATAAACATCTACGATATCCATAAAAAAGATAATTATTCCATTTATAAACAGTTTAATTTTCCGCCAAAGGGGATTTGGAGTTAACATGCAAGTGAGGACAAGTACAACCATGATCATGATTCATCATGATGAATGATGAGGAACATTACAATGCAAGTGTGAGGAATATAATGATAGCCATTTTCAAATCTCTATGTTCGATCAGTTTATGCCACAAAATATATGCTAGTACTTCTTTCAATAAGTTCAACCAGTAGACTGTGATGAACTCAACAAAATAGAAAACTCAAATAGTTGAAAGTAAAACTACCAGGAGGATCAAAATACAGGAAAATGAGGCTGGATATTTATTGATATCCTTAGTAGCCTTATATATAGGCTTACATACTTCAAAAGAGTCATTATCCCACTAAACCACTATTGTGGTTCCACTAAACAAGTTCTCCTAAACTTAAGGAACCACATCTGCAGTACTACGAGAAACAGAGATTATATCTCAAGATAAAAATAACAAAGTCCTAACTGAAAACTAAAGCATAGCTATACTATAGACTTGGTCAACCTAAAAAGTAGCGACTGATGTTGTACGCCTTTAACACTCCCTCTCGACATCAGCTTTTGTCTTAACCATGCCCATCTGCTGACATAAACTTTGGAACTTATTGATACTTAAGCCTTTTGTGAACACATCAGCGATTTGCTGCTCTGTTTTAATATGCTCAAGGTCAATCTCTCCTTGCAACACTTTTTCTCTAATGAAGTGGTAATGTATTTCCACATGCTTAGTCCTTGCATGAAAAATAGGATTTTCAGCCAAGCAAATCGCTGATTGATTGTCACAGTACAAGGGAACTGCATGTCCGACTGGTTGTTGCAAGTCTTTCATCAACTGCATAACCCATGTACTTTCTTGAGCTGCAACTGCTGCTGCCCTATACTCTGTTTCCGTTGTTGACAGCGACACTGTTGGTTGCCTTTTGCTGCACCAAGAAATTGTTCCAGTTCCAAGCTTAACACAAAACCAGTAGTTGAACGACGGGTATCATGATCCCCTCCATAGTCAGAATCACAGTAGCCAACTAACTTGCATTCTTCACCTTTCAAAAGACCATAATCAATCGTACTTTTCACATATCTTAGTATTCTTCGAACAGCCTCCATGTGGTGCTTCTTTGGATTGTGCATGTAGCGACTCACTACACCAACTGCAAAGGAGATATCAGGTTTAGTCTGAGTTAAATAAATCAGACTACCTACCAATTGTTGATACATCGTCACATCTTCTAAATCTTTTCCTTCATGTGCACACATCTTAGCATTTGGCTCCAAAGGTGTTGAGATTGGTTTGCAATTAAACATTCCAAACTTCTTCAGTAGATCTTTGGAATATTTTCTTTGATGCAAACAGATTCCTTCTTCATTACGATCAACCTCCATGCCAAGAAAACGAATAAGTTGTTCCAGTTCCTTCATCTGGAAGCGAACTAACAAATTCTTCTTAGTTTGGAGAATTTCTTCTTCACAATCTCCTGTCAGGATTAGATCATCCACATATACTAGCACAATAGCTAGTTTTCTGGCAATAATTTTCACAAACAAGCTAGAATCTGCCGGTGCTACTGAATAACCAATATGAGTAAGAAATTCAGAGATCTTACCATACCAAGCCCTTGGAGCTTGCTTTAATCCATATAGCGCCTTTTGAAGCTTACAAACATAATCTGGATGATCTTGACTTTGAAAATGTTGGGGAATCAACGACTAAACACAACGGAAGCGCAATACAATCTTTTCCTCCAAATAATAAGAAGAATGACAAAAGCACAATGAACTCCAAATTTCCAGCAGCAACAGATGAATGAACAACAGCAAAAAATAAGGTAGTGAACACACAATTTACGTGGAAATCCCAAATCGGGGAGAAAACCACGGGACCGTTCAACAACGATCCGAAAACTTCCACTAATCACCAAAACCAAGTGGGTACAACAAGTTCTCCTCTCTAGTAAACACTAGAGACAAATACAATCATCAAGGAACAATCTTGGCAAGAAAACAATTAACAATTTTACCAAAAATGCAGTAGAAAACCTAAAAACGTAGGTCTGAAATTGCAGCAAGAAAAACGACCTTCCGGGCATCAAAATGAAAAACTGTTTCTTAGAGTTGAAGAGGAGAGTGTCAGGAACAACATACTAAAATTTGAGGACGAACGGACTCCATTTGACCTTCGATCCGGAAGGAAAACCAGGCTGCCAAGCACCGTAACGTTTTCTGCTGTTCTTTTGTTTCTGCTGCTCTCTGATTCTGATTTTTTCTGCTCACTGCTACATATTATTTTCTGCTGCAGCCTCTTATTTTTGTTTTCCACACAAAGGAGTGAAAATGGGCCAAGATAAAATAACAATACATTTGGGCTTAAAGTA